>APFE031121952.1:28580-69543 GCA_000404065.3 Pinus taeda
TTTGCTTGGGGTTCATTTCTTTCACTTCTTTTTTTTACCACTTTATTTTTCTTACCCTTTGATTTTTTTTTAGGGTATACCCTCTTTACATTTTTTAACTTTTTTTGATTTTTTGGTTTTTCAAGAATATGGAACACCTTTGCTCAAGAAAGAAGGTTTGAACATATTCCATAGTTCAATCAAGACAATCATGAAAGATGAAACCTATTGGTATAGGAGGCTAACACCACCAGCTGGATTTTTACTACCATAATCTTGCGATCGCGTCACAATCCTAACATGGGACATCATCATAATGGGTTATTCTAAGGCATTTGAGGAAGAACCTATCATCTTACTATCTTGACTGGGAAAAGGATCCTTCAAGACAACAGGGGTTTGAGAACCTTTGACGATTTCCGAAACTTCAGCTCGATGTGGGTAGTCCCTTGTAAAATGCTCCCCGTCACAAATGAGACAAGGATAGTGAGGTTTATGTTTCTCATTAGTAGGTTCATTTTTATCTGATTTCTCTTTTGAGTTTTGCTTATTTTTCTTCTTCCCCTTCTTTTTACCGCCAGATTTTGATTTGGCCGTAGATGATTCTACGACATGGATATCGGTAGGAATTTCAGCTGAAGAATCTCCTGTTGCGGAATCTGGTAAAGTTATAATAGGAGAATAATTCTTTGAAGATTTCTTCTTACTTTTGGTACTAACTGAACCAATCATACCATCAGCGGCATGAGACCCTGAAGGAGCTGTAGTTATTTGATTGTTTTTCGAAAGGTCGGGGATTTTTTCATGTAAAGTACCCAACTGCGTATCAACGAGGTCAAGGTACTGAGCTTGAGCAATTACTTTCTCTTCAGTAATATCTCCTACCTTAGCTACATCCTCAGTGATTTTAGGTAATAATGATTTAACAAACCATTCTGCCAAAATTTGATTCGGAATAAAAACTTTCACTAAACGTCGTCGACGTCGCCATTCATGAATATGATATGAAATATACATGGACGTTGATTGTTTTAATGAAGTTAATAATTTCGTGCCATTGCCGTATTTGACATGCAACTGAAAATGAGTTAAGAAAGAGATGGCTAGCTGACTAGAATTATAAAAAGAGCCTCGTGGTAACTCAATGTACCACTTGGCAGCAAGACCAATCAGAGTGCGTTGAAAAAGATGTAAGCGAATTGAATCATCGATAATGGAATTAGATGCACACCAGAGGTGATAAGTCATCACATGATTTGACAGATCTTCTCCTGAATTACCCTTAAACTTTGGGATATCACTGGGCAACTTATTAGGCATTAGCGGCCAATACGGAAGATAGTAAATCGGATCGTTCGTAAGGCGTGACAAATTAGGTAAATCCAAAGTTGCAATAAAAGGTAACTGATAGTTAGGGTCTCGAAAACCTTGGGTCACAAGACCAGCCCCAGGAGGAGGATATCCAGGATAACCTGGAATTGAATTTGCATTAGGAATATTATATCCTCCCGGAAAACCAGGATTAACCGGACCAAATTGGGGTTGTCGAGGTTGCTGATAAGTATATCTAGGGTATGGTTGATACTGATAAACTGGGTTTTGAATAGCAGTACCGTATTGCGACTATCCTTGGTACGGTTGATAAGTGAATTGCAGTTGACTTATGACAACCGTACTTGGCCCAGGTTGTCCTACAGGCATCTGAATCGAAGTCTGAACTGTAGGTCTTGACTGTGGTAAAGAGGTCTGAGGAGTTGATGCAATAACAGTAGAAACCGGAGCTGACGATACTTCAAAAGTAGGTGGGGTAGATTCAATAGAAGCTGCAGTAGTTGCAGCAGCAGTTTGGGGAGGAGTTCGAGGTGAACTAGGCCTAGGCTGATGAACTACACCAAGTGCAGAAGTTTGAACAATAGGCTAGACAGGTTGCTGGGTTGGACCAGAAACCAAAGGTTGTCTAGGTTGACTCGATAACTGCACATTAGGTTTCAAAATCTGTTCAGTTTGAGATGGATCCCACACCATGTTCATTTCGGGGTATGGACCCATAAAAGGTTGAGCATATTGAGGGCCATAACTAGGTTGAGTGTAGGGCTAATAATTGAGAGGTACATTTCCAGCTCCTTGTACAAATGGTTGACCAGAAAGTGATTGGAAACCTTGAGTTGGGTACTGATGAGCCCCAAATTGGGTAACTTATTGGGCTCATTTTACCTAATTGTTCTTGATCAATCCACCATTTTTCATAGTTTATGCATGTTTTTTGAGTATGTTTATGTTAGTTGAACGAATGAGGGTGGTCACTTTACCAAGAAGGCTAATACATGGTTATTTCAGGTCTTTTGGACAAATTTTGGAATAAATCCAAGCAATTATGAGCCAGAGGATAGCCAAGCATGAAGGAACAAGGGGGAGGATTCATAGGAAGGATGTCTCTTGCATTAAATGTCCCTTCCTAGAAATCTCCACCCTCAACTTGGAGCTCAACAAGCCACCAAAACGAATCTTAAAGGCAGCTGAGTAGCTTGGTGAAAAGTGACTGTTTACTAGCAGTTGGGACAACTGAGCCCCTTGAGTTAAGGAGGGTTGTTGAGGCCCTCATAGTGCATAAATAAGAAGGCTTTCAGCCTTCATAGGTTACTTTTTTGATTGTTGTATTTTGCACAAGGGTGTTGTTATTTTCTCAGCTCATTTTTGTAACTGTTGTTGTATAACTTTCTTATGAACATGGCTATTTTTGAGTAATGGAAAGCAACTTTATTTGGCATTATTTATGAGTTTATTTAGGAGTCTACAGCTCTTGGGGTTGGGCCCAACCCAAGTGCCAAGGCTTCCTTCATGTACTGTTATTTACTTTTTATGTCTTTGCAAAATAATTCTGTTAAGTAGATTAACATCTTATTGGTTACATAGGTCATGGTTGATGATTAGATAGGCTTTTCATGTTCAAATTTAGTTGATAGATTAATAACAGGGAAGAGCTTTAGGAAAAGGCCATCAAGCACCTCTGATCTCACCTCTCCCTCAGTGGGATCGTGAACTGGGACAAAGGTGACATTGCTGCCAACAAAAACATTGTTTTTGCTTCACCATGCAATTAGTAGTGTTAGATTTTTAGTTGCTGAAATTGATATCAGTTTTGGTTGCATGCTTAGGGTTATGATTGCTTAGTTGCATAGGTATTTCATCTGATTTCATTGCAAATAAACTTCTGTTCCATTTCTTTGCTATTATCTAGGTCAAAATAAACTAACGTAGCTAGGTTTTTAATTTTCCAAGTCCTTGTTTGTTTCGTTTGAAAAAAAAACTTGCAGAGCACCTGTTATCCTTCTTTATCTACCCATACTCCGTCAATCCCACCTGCTCCATCCCCTACTCTGGATCCTTGCCTTACACTTGCCATATTTGTTCACTTTTCCCTAATTCTCACATGTTTGTACAACCTTGATCTATCCCTCCTTGAACAAATCCAACCATCATCGCCACTCCTCAGCTCCATCCACCAAGCCCTAGACCTCCTTACACCCTTATCTCACCTCCATACCCACTCCTTCATATTTTTCCCTCCATCAATCCTCCAAAATCCCCTTTCTGAACATCCTGTAGAAAATTACAGACATCTTGTAGAAATTCCAGAACATCCTGTAGAACCCCTGCAGACTTCCTGTAGAAGCTCATGAAAGCGGTTTCTTGATCGCAAAACTCTGTGAAACTCTCTGGAAGGGTGCTAGGACCCCTTAGGCCCTCTCTGAACCTTCCCAACCTCTTGCAAGCATTTCCTCTCGTCGATCCACCTCTGCACAGTCAAAACTAGTGAAAACACATGCATGATAATTCTGACAACTTATTCAAAAATACAAAAAGATGTTTTCTTCAGATAGAAGTAGCATAGGAACATGTATTTTACCTTTTTAGAAGTAATGGAATCTCTTTCAATAGCTTGCATCCTCTTTTTCGCATCCGTAGGGCTAGCTGGTAAAATTAGGGTTTGCTAGGGTTTGCATTTCCTTTCAGCTTTTCAGTTTCTTTCTCCAAGTAGATTAACTTCCTTTGAGTTAGATTTCATCAATTAGTTAAAAATCTTGTTCTCAGAGCTCATAGAAGTTGGCTTAAGCCCCTAGCAGACTTGTGCCAGCTGACCAAGTGACAGCTGCGGCAAGAGCTAGTACTTGTGCATACAGCACCGTCGCTTCCAAGTTTGTTACAAACTACCGGGTTGATAAAAGTAAAGAAGGGAGTCCAAGGAGTTGCAGCATTATTGCTGCAATACTGGAGCCCACCAGGTACTGACCTTGAGGTTGATAACCTTGAGGCATGTACTGAAACTGGGGTTGACCTTGAGGTATATATTGATACTAGGGTTGACCTTGAGGTATATATTGAGTATGGGGTTGACCTTGAGGTATGTACTGTCCTGAAGGTATGTACTATCCTTGAGGTTTCCCCCCAGGCAGCATCTAACTACCTTGAGGTTGCCCCCTAGGTGGTAATTGAGTACCTTGAGGTTGCCCCCAGGCGGTAACTGACTACCTTGAGGTTGCCCTCCAGGCGGTAACTAACCACCTTGAGGTTGCAGATTTGGAATAGAACCAGACATCATAAGAATTTATTCTACACTCAATAGTGGAGTTCCGTTATTACCAGTGGATATCTCATGTTCAATTGGTTGAGGAGATGCTCCTGAAAAATTACCAATGAGTGAAGGATACCCAGAAGGAATAGAAGGACCGCCATATAAAAATGTTTCCGGCGTTTGGGAAAACATGGATGACCATTTTGACATATTCAAAGGAGGATAATAACCTCTGGGCATAGGATGAAAAGGAATACGAGGTGGGGAAAAAGAAAGACCCGGATTGTCTAAAAAGTTCATCAATGATATGTACCAAGCATCACTTCTAAAACGACTATAGAAGATTGATTCACACTCCCTAAGTTCTAAAGTCGATTGATTTTCAGGGAGAGTTGTATATTTGTCCGAACTAATAAGTTCTTTAATAGAAATGAGTCCAGAAGGAAGATTTTGGGTAATGATACTTCCTACCCTGGGTGAACCAGGACCACTAGAATTTGGAGAAGCACATCGTGAAGATGGAGTAGCAACAGGGTCGGTTTCAGCCTCAGAAATTTTAGGTTCCTCAATTAATTCACTAGTAGGAGAAATACTTCCAGTAACTTCAGAAAGTGAAATTGGTTCAGAAATATGCTCAGTTGCTTGAACTTGATAATCAGGATGAATAATTAAGGATGATTCTTCGGCTTTCGGTGATCTAACTCTACTGTCATTAGGTGATACAAGAGCTCGTAGCCCTTCAAGTTGACTTGGTGTATATTCGAGAGGATTCCCTCGAAGTCTACGGGATTGTCTTGGTAATTTAGCCACGATTAATATTTAATTACTTCACACGCAAACAAAGAAAATCTTAATAAAACCATCTAAAGTCTCTAAAGAACCAAACAATTGAATCACATGCCTAAAAAATCTAAGAGTTCAAACCACACACAAATAGTGACTTTTCATACCAAAAACACTAGTTGGTGATGAAATCCAACGTCGCAGAATTCAATACAGAAATGGTGGTTGGAACAGTTACCCCAAAAACCTGCTTAATGAAACAGACTGGCACAATTTTCTTCACAAAACCGTCTCGAGTGAAGAGAACCCCCCAGAGAGTCCAAGTGAGTCTAGTCGACGTCTGCTCCAGGTACAGTGAAACTCGTCCTTCACCATCACCTTAGGAAAGAATCTTAAGATTATGGTCACTAAGGTTACCAACAGTAACAAATACAACTGGGGGAAAAGTTACAAAGCTCAATCCCCTTGAAGGCTCCTTGACATGATCAATCTGAGGTTTACCAACAAGTGACCCTCAGCTCCTTGACAATTGTTAATCCGAGGTTTACCGTTTTTAATACGCGCAAATCTGCTATCTTTCCCAATGAGACAGACTTAATTGTCTCAAAGGTTCGGACATGATCTCGTGGTTGACTCCTTTAAGAGGAGATTCCTAGATTATATCAATTACAATTGGATTTATTTCCTACCGCAAGATATAGCTACTTGTTTGTTTTAACTATCTTGAAGAGTTAATTACTCCCTACTCCAAGATACTAGCCTAAGCTATATTGGTGATAAGAGCCCTAGAAATAAAAAGATTTCTAGACCAATTTTAATTAAGCATTACTTTATGGGTTGTTTCTTAAGTCAATAGGTATGGAGATGAAACTTTGATGGTGTGAATACTCAACTCCAAAAACACTAAAAAATGCACCTAAAATGATAAACAATTCGTTTTTTCCTTCAATGAATTTCTAGCTAAAAGAAAGAGTTGAGAAAGCAATTCTTTGAAAAACAAATCTTTCCTTCAACATGTAAATGAAAAGAAAATATTTTTGTCTTTCTCAATAAACTCAAAATGAGACTACTAATTTTGCTCACAAAAAATCCCTTTTCTTTTTCAACACTCAAAACTATAGAAAACAATTCTTTCAAAAGAGATTCTACGATTTCTGGAAAACACTCAAAACTATGAAAAACTAATCTTGAGATCTAAAACTTCTAAAATCCTAATCGAAATAAAAGGTTAAAATTTTTTTGAGGACGTTTTACTTAGTTATTGAGTAAACTAAGGATTAAGTCGTTCAGAATAACAAATCAATCAAAAAACACCCAGCTATGTTTTCTTTTATAAAAATGAAATTCACAACTTATGACCAAGTTCGTTCAAAGATTTTCAAAGAGAAATGAAATCTATTTCTCACCAAGGGAATATTTCACAAACCAGCCAGACTCATCAAGAAGACAAAAAGACACCAGGGTGATCTAAGGTTTCTTAGGCTTCTAATCTTTAAGTCACTACAGAGACTGAGTGAAAACCAATCCAGGCATGCAAAACTTCTAGAAAATCATCTAAAATGAAAACACCAATGGAACTTACCCATAAGAGACTATTGACAGGACACATGCAGATCTAGGCAGAGACTAAAAGTCATAAACTAAACATAAACTTAACTAGACGAAAACATTTTAGGTTTTCCAAAAATTTTGATAGGGTCCATAGGCTTCCAATATAACCAGATGTGGTACCACTCTGTGCACTAAAGGAACATTGCGGAGATGTCCCTTAAAAATTTTGAAAAAGAAAAAAACAATCCAGATCCTAAAAACTACCCAATCCCACACACATCAAGCAAAAACCAAAAACAAGAACAAGTTTCTCAAGTCAAAGACAAAGGAAAATCATAAAACCAAATTCAGATCCCCAGCGGAGTCGCCAATTTGTTGGCCGGATAAATCAATGTTGTGGACAAGACCGATCTCCCTAGTATCAACAGATATCTAGCAACAAGCAGGACAATAAAATCTACCTTTCTCTAAACATATTACGATTCATTAATAAAAACTAAATAGGTGTTTAGACCCTACCTTAAGTCCAATGCTAGTTTGTGGAAGCCATGCTCCAACCGTCCGAAAGAGTTTCCTGTAGAGAACCTGCAATCACAAACAAGCACACATCAAATAACACCTACATAGCTAATATAATAAATCCAGTTCATCATGGTGATCAAGGAATCCATGAAATAAACCATAAAACACAGCTTATTGAGAAAAATAAACTTGATTGTATTAACTTTGAAATAGAAGAACTATACAACCTTTTCTGCCTTGATGCTGTACAAGCTCTTCCCAGGGTCCAAATAGAAATCTCCTCTACTTTCACAAACCTCACTCTCTTCAAAATGAGATAAAAAAGGTATGTAATCTCTCCTTTCAAAAGCTCAATTAGGAAGACTAAGTTCCAACAGCATTTCACCTCAAAAATATTCAGCTTTCAACCTCCTCAGTAACCAGCCAAATGCTTCATTTTATAGTGCAAAGGAAGGAGGTTATAGGTCCACCTATGAAGGGATAGAGTCCTCCTTCAAAGGGATAAGCTCTTCACATCAAGGGGTTAGCTCTTTAAGGTATGGGATGCATGAACCTTTAAGGAGCGAACTTGCCACCTCAAGATTCCCTCTAGAAATGACTCAAAGTGAGTTTTTAAGAATGTACTTGCACCTTTTTAACTTTTACAGGGGTTTGCACCCATAACACAGAGACAAAGCGGTCAGGTACGCAGGGGACATGACCATTAGGTGTGGGACCGTAGGTAATGCTAAGAGAAAGTGCGGAACCAAAGTTTTAGAGATTTTTAAGGGCTTTCTCTTATTTTCAAGGCTTGATATGAAGAATTGAGGTTTAAGACTTGCAAAGGAGGAAAGTATGAGTGGTCATAGACTCACACAGATTGTAGAATGTCAAGATGACAATGTTTTGTGCAACAATGACTTCTTCTCAAAGATCATTTTCCGCTTGTTTAAATTAATAACGCCATTCATGTCAATGGCCTAGTCTATTCCTAATAATGCAGGGTAAGGGCTACTTTCATCCACAATTTCGATTACCTCGAAGTCCATTTGGGTGCTCGCACCTTCTATATCTACCATAATCCCTTGTAGTCTTCCCATGGGAAAGATCTTCTGTTGATTTTCCATCCTCAATTGAATAGGAGAACATTGGAGCATGGGCTTGCCCATGCATTCCCACATCTTTCTAGGTAGTACTTTTTCATCTGAGCCCAAGTCCAGAATGATTTGATCCATCTCATAGTCACCAATTTGCGTTGTTAGGCGCATTTCCCACCCAGTCCGTGACACTTGTTTTCCCAATTTTCGGATCACGCAAGGTTCACTTGACCTGGTGCACCTATTTATCAATTCTTGCAAGCCTTAACCCACTCTATTGTCGCAAAGCAATTTCATGCATGTATCTAAAAAGGTAGTCAACATCGAGGGATCCCTTAGCTTAGATTGATCCCTACTACTTGGGGTAGAGATAGCCGCGAAGCTCTCCCTAGCTTCCAGACTTGTATCCTTGCAAATTCCTACATCCTCCTTGGTTGGTTTCCCCTTATCCTTTCCTATGATCATGCCACTTCTGAGCACCATATTTAGGTTGGGATCTTCTTCATGTGGTTCGGACCTCACCATCTGGACGTTCTATGTCATCGTAGGTTGTGCTATCTTTTTCTCACGAATCTTTGCTATCAATGTGGGCCAATCTATCAGTTCATGATTGAATTGTTCGTAGTAAGAGCACGATATTCTGGTCGGATTAGTACAGTCCCACGCATAGTGACCTAGTCCTCTGCAGTTGTAACAGATGAGCTAGCTGTGACCCCTTCCTGGCCCCATTCCTCCCCATCCTTGTCCACATCCTTGGAACCCACCACGCGTTATCGTCGTGGCTGGATCTTGACCTTGTACTTCAATTTGCATTCTGTAGGCAGGTAACTAGTCCATCAATAGGTGATAACTATGACAGTCTTGTTCCTCGTGGCCCATCGATCTCCAAAAGCTACAAAATAACCATTAGGAGGGGGGGTTGTCTCATGTTCTGTAATAGATGACAATTGTCCATGGCATGCTTTCCTCCCTCCTGACATATCGCGCACCGGAGTGCAAGCGCCGCGCTTGACCCTACCTATGCCTCTGGTCGCAATGATGTTGGTCCCCTCGCTGCCACATAGCTTGTGAAAACTGGACATTGATATTTATCATGGCCCTGACTTTGACACTTTATACACCATACTTCCTCCCGAGTTCCTGGGAAAGGTGCCTATTCTTGTTTTAACTTCTTCATTTCTAAACATAGGTTTTGTATTTGGGCGTGGATTTTCTGAACTCCCAACCCCAGATCCTGTATTGGAGTTTCTTGAAACCTTATCACTATCTCTAATGCTTCAACCTGGGTTGAGATCTTTTGTTGTGACAAAGCCATCCTCAGATGTGGCATCAGTGACACCAAAAACCACATGTAGTGTTGCGCATCCAACAACATCATGTTCACCTCACAGATTGTACTTTTCAATATCTATTCTAGATCCCATGGAGTTTCACTAGGCATCATCACGATTTCCTTGAACCCTATGATCGACTGTGTTTCTGACTTCGGCCGGCTAAACTCTTTTTTTAATTTGGTTCGAATCTCTGTTGTTCCTGCATTCAAGTTATTACTTGAGTAGTTTATATACCATGTCATTGCTCAGTCCTGCAACACACTAACTATGGTAGCCTTCTTTATGTTATCATCCGAAACTCCATGCACTTCCCATACTACCACTACCACGAACCAAAATTGTTCTAGATCTTTGCTTCCTACTCCTTCGAATACTGACAGCTGGATCGCGCTCGTCATTCTTAACCTTTTGCTTGCGCATCGGTGTTCTATAAACTCGTACTGCTCCTGATCCAATCAATCTTCAAGCTCTTTCCTTGTAGGCTTCTAGTGTTCCAACATAAGACATCCCTTAGGCAGATCCCGGTCACAGCAACAGAACCATTTGTTGGCTTATATGGGCCTGACCCAGGTTCAGAAGAGTTATTTAGCCAAACAAATCCTGCAGCTACCGGCCCTTTTGACAACAGCCCACAGAGCGCAGACTGGGGTCTCACCCGAGGTAGTAGGGGAGGGTGCTAGAACGAGGTTTATTCACCCTTAGGATGTCTTGATGTGGTCTGAAGGGTTCACACACCGTTCTATGGCTTCGCGTCACTCTGCCTCACATAGATCCGGATCTAGGAAAATCCTTACTACTTATTAATCCGTTGTTTATAGATTAGATCTGATTTTTGTGGTCTTTAAGTAAACATTTAACAAAAATAACCAGTTCGTGCACCCAGAAAAGATACAGATTCACATAGACTCATAATATAAGCATACGCACATAGATCAAACAGTTATATCAACCATAAATTAGCCAAATCCATAATTATTCAGATTTAACACAAAATTTCAGAATCAACTTATCTTTATTGACTTCCTTCACCAATACATCTAGATCCACCCTCCGCACTCAACTGCAGGGGTCCACGTACATAGTTGTGGACTCTACTAGGCCTCTGCGCACATAGATGCAAAGCCTCTATCTATCTACCAACACCCTTGGCTCAGACTTACATACGCTTCAAGACCTCGCTCTTTAAAAACCCATTACATTCCAGATCCAAAAGTACATACCCAAAAAACTACTTTTTACCCATAGAGCCTCGCTCTATTTATACATTCCCATGGTCTGTGGACCATGGGCAAGGTGACTAAATTCCTATTGTTTTACATTATTTTTGGGTGGACAACCCTTTGACTAGACTCATTTACAATTCGTGCTCCATGCACTTCGTGGAGACCTTACCATAACTTTCCCAAAATTGCGGGCTTTGAGCCCCAACGCTTGTTACGTGGGCCCTCTGCTACCCAACATACATGAAAGTACCCCAAGGAGTAGTGAAGGCGGTGTTATCCTGATCTTACGGATGTAAAACAATCTGATTGTAACATGAAAATCCATCTAAGAAAGACATGACTCTAGCCCCTGAAACTTTTTGCAGCAAGTGTTCCATCTTAGGCAGGGGGTAGTTATTTTTTTAAGAGGATTTGTTCAGATTTCTGAAGTCAACACAAAGCCTGATTTCTCCATTTTTCTTTCTTACTACCATCAGGTTAGCTATCCACTTTGAATACCTTAAGGGAACTATGATTTTTGCATCCAACATCTTCTTGATTTCTTTCTCAATCAAAGGCAATAAGAGGGGGCTGATAGGTCTTAATTTCTGCTTAAAAGGGGTGGTGTTCCTTTCCAGTGGAATCTTATGCTAAATGATGTTTGTGTCATAGGTTTTAAGATCACTATATTCCTAGGCAAAAATATCAGCAAATTGCTTCATGAGGGTGCAATACTCAGAATTCTGGGCAGAAGACAAATGAGTGGAAAGATTTATGTATTTCAGATGGGCTAGGCTCCCTATATTATGTTTACAAATAGCAGACTCATTTTCTTTCTTAGCATGCTTATAAGGCACATCGTTATGATTGAATAACTTCTCTAGAGGCACCAATCCCTTGGGTATATGATTATTAGGTAGCTAGATAATGCTTCCTTGGCCAATCTCGTCCTTTAGCTTAGACTAGCTGCATTCTTCCATGGTTTCATTTTCTTGGTCGATGTGCATTTCAGAAAATTCCTCAACAACTCGTAGAAAAGTATTAATTTCATCATCGTCTTAAAAACTTTCCAGTATTTGACGTTGTCAGGTAGGGATGGTCTATATTTCACCTGAACTTCATACGTCAATTTAGGAGGCAAAGGAGGAATACACGTGCTAGCAGACACATCAAGGGAGTCGGCAAGCTCATTCTTCATTTTCGAAATGTAAGAAATGCTAAAATTATTAAAATAATCCTTGAGCTTTCATACCTCATCTATGTATGTTTTCCGCCTTGGATGCTTTGCTTGGAAAGTTTTATTGACCGGCTAAATGTTGAGGTTTGCATCTCCAAACACTTTCAGGCCTTTGATGCCCATTTCTTTAGTAGCACTTAAGCCCAATATCAAGGCTTCGTACTCTGCTATATTATTTGTGACTTGAAAAGTTAATTTGAAATATAAATGAATGTATTCCTGCATGGGGGACACAAGGACTACACTTTCCTCTACAGCTTCCATAGAGCAAGCTCCATCAAAGAACATGTCCCAAATCTATCGGCATTCTTCCTCTGTGATCTGGAAAACTGGTTTCTTAAGCTGCATGGAGGGCATCTGAGATTGTTCAATCTAAAGAATACAAGCTCCAAAATTAGTGTCAACAACATAGATGGGATGATTAGCGGGATTCTTCTCATCACTAATGATATAAGCCAACTGAGCCTCTCTGTACAATCTCCTATTTTCACCTCCAAAAACTGGGACAGTAGCATAGGACAGATCATTTTGCAATCTTCCACCTAATCTCTTGATCCAACCTCTAGAAAGCAACATCCCAAACTTGGGGGGTACATCTGCTACCACAATATCCATCATCATGCTTTTCATGGGCAGCTGAGACAAAGTGATGGCTAGGTCCTTGATTAATCCTAGACATTTCACTTTTCTAGAGTAAAAAGAAAACAGGTCATGATAAGGCTTGGTAATGTCAAGACCCAACTCATCCATGAAAACCTTGGGAATTAGATTATGGCTGGCTCTAGTGTCCAGAAGGCAATTGTGAAGTATTTTATCATGAATAGTCAGAGAGACATAGAACAATGGGGCGTTGTCTTCACAATTTTCAATCATTGTGCTGAGAATAACCTTTACCTTGTCATCTTGCAGATTTACATAGTCAATGGAGGCTTGGATGGCTTTAGGCTCAAGGGCCTCGAGGATGGATCTTTTGAAGGACTCATTCTTCACTAGTTTAGTCAGAGGCATATGTATTCTTAGCTTCTAAATTTCTGATTGAAAACTGGAAGGAGAAGGAGACTTGTCAAGGCCTCTTACCTCGTGAGCTGGAGCTTTGAGGATGATAGGATCAACTGCTAGTCACTTCTGGATTTTATCTTTCTGTACTACAGGGACAACAATTCTTTGAATAGGAGTTACCCTGGCATTATTCATCTTTGACCTCAGATTGTATCTGTGCTAATCTTTAGTTTGTAGAATAGCTTCACCATCCCATTCTTAGTTAATCTAGTCATTGAATAATGACTTTTCATAGGCAACTAAGGTAAAAAAGGAGGCATTGCCTTTGTCTTCCAGAAAATGGATCTCATCATCTTCTTCAAACTGATCTTCTTCCATGATTACATTCTAGAAATGGGTCTTCACCCTTTGGTCTTCATTGTCATCTTTGCCTCTTTGCAAAGTTTGCAACTACTCATTAGCTCTTCTATATGGATTTGGCTTTGGATTTCTAGGAGAAAAGGTGTTAAGAGCTCTTCCTTTCCTAGGGTACTGCTCAACCTTTAATTTGGAGATTTTAGAGGCTAATGACTCTATCATTTTGGTCATTTTATCTATCTTGGGATCTAAGGATGATGAAGACTCACCCCTCTGTGTTCTTCTATCGACATTTCCCTTGAGCTTCTCTACAACCATGATGTTTGATTCCACTTCCAAGGCTGCGTCCTACATATCAGCCAAAGTAGCACATCGCCTCTCCCTCAATAGTAGATAGAAGTCAGAATCAAAAGCACTGGCATAGGTGAGTTTAGCAGAGGTAGCGTTGGGTTTTACTTCAGTTGGTATCTTGTTGTACATGCAGTTAAACCTCTTATTAAAATCAGACCGCAATTCACGATTTTCCCTCTTTAAGCTCCCAAACTCAGTGTGGTAGTAGACGAGATCCTTCTTATCCCCCCAATGGTTTAGGAATGCATCATCTAAAGCCTCAATATCTGCTATAGATCTTGGGGTTATTTCTCTGAACCATTTTCTAGCCTCTCCATCTAGGCTTTGGACAAAGACTCTCATCCAGACATCATCTTCACTAATGTCTAGGTTATCAGCATAGCTATAGAATGACTCAAGATGTTCCTCAACTATAAAACCTCCAGTCTCAATGAACTTAGGCCTATATTTATGATATTCTCTAGTAGGCATGGCATTCAAAGGAGTGGGTAGTATTAGAGGTTCATACCTAGTAGCTGTGATTCTTTCCATTCTAGTTGGTGCTTGTGGACTTGCCATAGCTGTGGTGGCTATAAGAGTACTGGAAATTTGAATGATAGAGGGTTGAGGAGTGACTGATAGGAATAAAGGAGTATGATGGATAGAAGGTGAGGTTTCCTTTGGGCTTACAACAAAAGGCGAACCTAAAGAATAAGGAGCTTTATAAATCTCTGAGAGTTTTTCTTCACTGCTAGTATTAGATGCTATACTATCAACATGCATTTGTTCTATTGCAGGATTTTCTTGAAGAGATATAGAAGATTGTTTAGATTTACCTAAACTTGATGCTCCTTTCTGCAATACCATTCTTTATTTGATGATTTTTTCAAGGTTAGGTACTGGGTCAGCTTGTGACTTCTGAGGATTTCTCCGAGTATGCCACACAAACTGAGCCAGAACTATGAAGTGGAGTTTCCAAGAGGTTCGACTTCCAGTAGAGTCGCTAGATAGATGATTACAACCAAAAAACTTCCCAGAATTTGTCTATCATCAAAGCTATATCTATGTCGTTTCCCAGGGAAGTTGAGCTTCAGTTTCCTCTCCCCGGCAATGATGCTAATTATGATATCACCCCAAGAAGATCTCCTAGGTTGCAGCTCGGAGATGCCTGTAACATATAATCTTCAATATTCTTCTCTAAACTATTGGAATGGATGATTGTTTGGATCAAGTCAGATAACCATTTCAACTCTATTCTCACTCAAGACATGCATGAACACCCTCAACAATACAAGGCTTTAAACCACTAATGCTCAATAGTTTATAGATTCAATGGATAGATGGAGAATACTAATTGTACCAGAAGATGCATACATAAACACATATGAATGGCTAGCTACAGGAAGTAAATGGAACTTGCAAATCTAATTTATCATTGCAGAGATAAGATGACATTTATCTAGCATTAGACACAACAAAAAACATGAATAACCTATTCAAGTGCAAGCATAGAATAGCAGAGAAAATGGGAATTGAACATGTAATAGCAAAAGAAGCTTATATTGTTAGAGTGAAGATGAGAAGCTAGAGGAGTAGAGTCTCCACAGTCTCCAAAGGTTGAACCCTTATTACATCTTACTTTCAGATATTTATAGCTCTTTACAATGCTCTCGAGCCTTCTCAGGCTCGAGAGGTCTTAATCTATCCCTCTATCTCTTTAACAAATTTAATGCCCTGACTAGGAAAGCATGGCTCGAAGGTTTCTTCTTCTGATAGAAGGGTAAACACATTTGGGTCTGTTGCTGCACTGGTAGGGAGATCTCTCATGCCAGAGATACTCCATGACCATTCTATTTGTTTGGATGGGCTGTGTTGTCTACTCCATGATCGATTCTGTTTCGGGTGAGCTGCGTTGTCTTCTCCATGATTATTTTTGTTTCGGGTGAGCTACGCTGTGATGGAAGGGCTATCAAGCCTTTGTTTTCCCTTTAAATTTTTATAATGATTGTTTTTCAGTTCCCCTATTGACTGTTAAAAATACAAACCGAGCCAAACAGAGCTATCGAGTCCGTTCCGAATTGTTGTCGACTGTTGCAAATATCTTGTCCCTTTGTTTTTAGAAATACATCAAAACATTGGAAATATATTAAAAATGGCTCATGATGGACTTCAAATATCCTCAAATCCAGTCGATTTTCCTATTGGGTCCACCTTTGTAGTGAGATCACATCTCCACCATTGATTTAGGAGTTCTAGATCCAACAGTTGTGATCCATTTCGGGCGGCTCTTTTGTACTGGAGTTAACCGCCCAATGAGGGTGGTTTTCTCTCTCCTCAGCCTGGACACATGGAAGCCACTGTATGGGATTGGGTGGAGCTTGGCCTAAACCACTTATCGCATTTGGCTCTCCTGAAATCCTTCTGGTTTTGTGATTTTCCCTTTATGTTGGAAAATACATTAAAATGTGAAAATTCCGCTTTATCGGACTTGAAATGGTGTTCAACCACCTTAATCAACACTTTCGGGTCTGTAATGTTGCATCAACGTTGCTCCCATGTTCCCTTTGTCTTTCACTAAATAATGAAAAACATTGAAAATGCATTAAAAATGGCCTTCTTGCAGACTTCAAATATTATATATTTACCTTCCCGGACCCTTTCGGGTTCGGGTCTTATCGCATATTGCAAATCCAAGCTTCCCTTTGTATTTTATAAATACGTAAAAAACTGCAAAAATGAATTGAAACTGGACTTTCTGCAGACCTCAAATATTATCAAATAATATTTAGAATACCGTTGGGTCCACATCATCGCATCGTGCATATGCCTATATAAAGGCCCCACTCCTTTGTAATGTTCTGACGTGATATTGCGATGCAACTTGTCACAATCACATATCACCCAAGCCAAAGGTCTTTATATAACACGGTGTATGTCCCCACTAATTGCGATCTGCCGATATCAGAGATCGCAATATCACATCAGCTCGGTTCTATCGTGCGTTTGCCTTTAATCTGCCATCTTGCTTCTGCCGATTGCGACTTGTCGATACGATTATCGAAGATTGCTGATCGAGGGTGTCTTGCACCCATCCTTAAGTCGTCTTCTCTGTTCAGCCAATTGCGATTTTCCACTTAGATCTGGGCCGTTGATCAACCAGATCTAACGGCTGTTGTGAATTGCATTGTCTAAGCCTGTGATTCATGGTTTTTCACTGCTTTTTTGTGTTTTAGCCTCCCGATAGTGTTTTTCTGCCCTTCCAAGGGCTCTTGGTATGCGTTTGTTTTGCTCTTTGAACGATCCTTAAGAAAATTTTGAAGACTTTGGGAGTGCTTTGGATCCATTTTTGGGCCGAATGCCAAAAAGATTAACGATACCAAATGTAGGTTTTAACCTGGTACATAAATTACTTGCATACAAATTCTAAAACACAAAAAATAAACAATGTGAAAGCATAACACGTAAAACACATACATAGATATTTTCCCTTGGATCCCAAAACTGAGACTACCAGCTTGATTTTTCATTATGTTTCTTTCAACGTTACAATACATATTTATACATGCCGAAGCATCCAATACAATGGACCGAAAACCATTATGTCCAAAACCATGGAGCGAAAATGATTGCGTCCAAAACCATGTGCAAAAATCATGCACAAAACCATAGGCAGGTCCACCCAACCTAATATAGGGTCCAAAAAAAAAAAATCCTAGGGCGTTGCCCCGCCCCCCTCAAACCCCCCTGACAAGGGGGCCTTCCGCCCCCCCTGTGACCCCCCTGCTGCGAAATCGGCGCAATGAAGGGGGGTCTCCACCCCTCCCTCTAACCCCCTGGTTCACTACGTGGGCTAGTCATGGAAAGAATAACACAACCGAACAATAGTGTCTGTGTTGATCCTCTAGTGTGTGTTGGTGGTCATGCACATCAACTGTCAACTACATGTTAAACTCCAGTTGGACTTGCTTCTTGTCTTCGCCTTGGTGAGTGTGTTGAATGGGTGTGATCGCAAACATGTGCATAATGACATGCATGCTGCTGCATTCCCTTGCATGTGAGCAACAATACTGCTCACCATGTCTGCTTCATACCAACTACTGGGATGGATCTTTAACTTGTATGGATGCAGTTTCATCTTTGAGTGCAAGTTGCACCCACTACAGTACCTACTCCTGCTGCAACTCATTAACTTGTCTATGTAGCTCATGTTCTTCCTTGAGTTACTCCTTCAGCACATGCAACTCCTTCTTTTTTCCATTCTCTGTCTTTCCGTGATCTTCATGGTGTGTCGTCACCTCATAGCCTAAGTCTCCAAAGTTGCTTTCATCACCAGTGGATTTGCTTGATCTTGCAACTTTGTTCCACCTCGATGTTTTCAAAAAACTTCCTCTTCAATTTGTTTCATTCAGTATGATGCCATTAGCTGTTGTTCATGATGCTACTCGTTGTGATGCTGCTACTGTCATATCTTGATGTCCTTGTCTATGAACAACTTGATGTCTTTGTGGGTAGGCAAGTCCATAGATCCTTGATCGACTGCATCCCCAAGTGTGCTCTAAATGGTGTCTTCGACTCTAACCTCTTGGGAACCATTGTACCTTTACTATTGAGAGGCAGAAAAACCCCTGCGATACCTGGAGACATGGAAACACTCATGACAAGCAATCTGTTAGTCGAAAACCAAAATGAATTTGAGAACTGGCTTGCAACATACCTATGTGACTAATCATGAAGGTTGCACAATTTCCATCGGGAGGTCACAAGACTGACTTCCAAGACTACATAAGGCATATTCTGGACTGTTGGGAGGTTGAATGATTGTTGGAACTACGCAATGCACAGTCCAGTGTGGCTACTGACTACTAGAGTTTCACAATTCGCAATCTCAACTGGCAATGGTTGCCACCTCAATGACTGCATTTCTCAATTTTTTGGGCTAGTAGTCATTGTCCCTTAGAACTAATGCAATAATGGAGGATAGTCATTGGGTAGAAATGTGCATTTCCTGAGAGGAAGACAGAGCCTTCCCTCTCAGGATTGCGCAATGCTATCTTGGTGAGGCAGAGTCTGGGCCAAGGCTGCCCAGACTCGCCTATGGGCAACTCAAAGAAAATGTGAGTGTGCATGCATGGTGATACTGAGTGTACACATAAGTGAATGATCGTGCATGCAAATAATGAATGAAAGATTCGGAAAACATAACAACATTCATGTGGGTGAGGCGAGTCACCGAATTGGTGACCATTCGTGAAAAACAGTTTCATGCTTGCAGTAGTAGTGAGATGTTAACGCAAAACTGAAACGATGATAATACAAGCTAGTATGTATCAAAATGATAGCAAGCGCTCATTGAAATCAAGCAGATAGTGCTCATACGAGGCGAAACACAAAAAGTGCCAGAAATGCAACATAAGACATTGAAAGCGGGCTTACCCCAAAAGAAATGAGCTAAATGTGCCGACAGCTCCTAGATGTGATGTGGGATGTTAGAGCTACAAGGTTGATGTGAGGAATGAGCTCTGTAGCATCCGGTTGATGAGTTGTGATAAAATCAAGGTTGTGATGCACATGCCACAAATCTAGGCAAAGTGACACTTGGTGGGAGGTTTCTGAAATGGTCCTTGCATGTAACCTCCAACTGCCAAAAATGGATCCGTGAAATAAGGGATGCCTTTGCATGGTTCCTTGGGAGATGTAGCCCATGCATGAAAGTCTGTTTTTCTCAGTCCTGGAGGGAACCAATCAACTCAGCTGCACATAAAAGAGGCCTCTCAACTGCTGGGAGAAAATGCGCATTTCTGGCTAGGAGCTGGGCTAGCTACTTAGAAGATTTATGCACTTTCTGGGTAGAGCAACTGATTGTTCCCCAAATTTGCACAAATTCTGGGCTGAGTAGCCCAGCTAGGAAGGATTGCGTAATTCTCTAGATGAAGCTTCGTCAGCAGAATTGCACAATTATTGGGCCCAGCAAGCTGCCAGTCGGGATTGTTTAATTTCTGGAGGGAAGGCTAGTTGTGCTCCATATTTGTGAAAATTCTTGAAGGATCTACTAAGCGTGCTTCTGGAGCAAGTCCAGATGAACAACCTGTGAGGGGAAAGCATCAAGCTTTCATCGACAAGTTATCTTTCTACAAGAAAATCACTTGATCTTGTGTACTTGATGTAGCAAGACATGCTGCTATGAAGGCTGGTAAGGAGGCTCCAAAATGAAGCTTAGGAAAAATTTTGGAGGGTGGTTGTAGCACTACAACACATTTGTCGTGACTCTGGTAGATTTGGCTCATGTCTAGTCTAAAGCTGACAACCCAAATAGCTTCATTGAGCAAGTTCAACACATCCGCCAATAGGTCCATGACATATTGGATAAATCCACTACTAAGTACAAGCAGTGGCATGATCAGCATCAGGTACCACACAAGTGCCAAGTGGGTGCTAAAGTTTGGCTACATTTGCAGAAGGAGCGCCTCTTTGGGCCCCCCTGCAAGATTCACCCGTTTCGATATGGGCCATACACCATCACCAAGGCTATGGAAAAGAATTATTTTAAGCTCAACATTTCCCACATTCCTTGGCCTTCACCCAGTGTTAAATGTGGATCGCCTTCAGCCATACTTTCCACAATTACTGGACACATCTGACAGTGCATAACAACTCACACCAATAGAGTTAAATCCAGAATGCATAGAATAAGTTGTAACTTATCAGACCATGGAAACGTAGATCAAGAACACTCACAAGTAGAATATCCAATAGTGTCAAGTTGTCAAAGCCAACCAACTCTTGCACCAAGGAAAATGGCTCACTAGGGACCAAGTTCAGCAGAATTTTCCTCATCTCATGGAGGAACTCAATGCATTAGAGACCATTGCTTCCTAAGGGGGGGGGGGGAATGATCCAGGTGGATATTGGTGGCTGCTTGCTTATTCCACTTGGACCCTCACCATTTTTCTGTCAAATTTTTTTTTTTCAGTCTCCTTAATTGTAGCACAATTTACTATTTTTGTCAGTTTTCGAGTCCTAGACTTCTAGAGCCGTTTTGAGGCCCTAAATGACATTTTTTTGGCAATACTCCTCTAAGTGATTTCTTTGAAATCACATTTTTAGTTGAATTTCTTAGAGATATCATTCCAATGAGGTATCATGTGTGTCAAACAGAGATAATATGAGCAAGTTACAACCTCGGGATGTTGGCTTCCCAACTAACCCCAACGAGGCCATAAACTCTTGGTGTTACATCTCCTCAGGTTAGGGTTTTGGTTGTTTAGGGTTTCCTCTTATTGTTCAATAATAAAAAGGCCCTTGAGCCTCATTGGAACTTAGTTTAGAGGCATGTAGCCTCCACATCTCTTCTTAGAGATAAGCTACCATTGCCCAAGCTAGTCACAATTCCATTATGTTTGTAAGCATTTTTCATTATTTCATATTAATGAAAGGAATTTTTATTTCTATTGCATCTCTGTATTTATTGTTATATCTGTAATTTGTTGTGTTCCTGTTTAAATTCATATCATTCATAGCGGAAGAAGAATTGTTCTGACCCTGCCTCTCGAAAACGCTGGTGAATCTCTGGTTAAAATTCAAGCAATTTAGGTCCTTTGGGCTCTTCTTTGTGTAGATTTCCACTACTTCCCATAGTTTTCATCGTCAAACACTAGCACTGGAAACAGGAGTGGGATTCAATCCTCAAATTTTGGGATAACTAACATCTTGTCCTCTCTTGGAAAAAAACATACAACATGTTAACCATGCATTATATGAGTTTTACCATTTGAAACAAATGATTTCACAATGTGGGAGTTGGTAAATCATATAATAAACCTAAATGGCGATTACATAAAACCTTTTCATGCAATCATGATTTTTTTAACTGAAAATTAACTCTCGGCAGTGGAACACGGAAACCCATCATGTCATATCACCATCTAATTAATCAACACTTGCTTGATAGATTATCATTCATTTACTGACGTATGCTCCATCAACGCATTATTTTGGACATAAAAAGAATTAATTTTTCATTTGCCATTGATACTCTAGCTGTCAACATTTAATTGATTTTCCTTACAAATTTGCGTTGCTACTTGGTTATCAACGCATTTTTATTTTCAAAACATACAATAGTGTTGCTATTCTATTTGTCAGTGCTTTACCATTGTTTTTTACAAATCAACACTGACACTGAAACTGTCAGCACTTTAAAACTATTGACGTAAAATTGTGATAACATAAGGAATGAGGAGGAGGATCATCAATTGTACTTAAATTAGATTGAACTTGAAAGAATAGCGTATCAACATCATTGTCATTAGTATAATGGTCAAAGATATGCATACCAATATGACACTCATATTAAATAGGATCTTCCAAAGGTTGAAGAACCTAACAACATACCACTTTAGATTTGTCATCCAAAGATGTATGAATTAAATAAAATTCAGGATCATATTGAATTAAAAGAGCATCCCAATTGACAAATGGAGATTGTAAACTGTGAGAAATATATTCCGAATCAATACCTTGCAAATCCAATTCCTCAGAAGAGGAGAAGATATCAATCGATATGCTTAGATATACACCACCATATTTGTGAATGGAAATAATGATATCACAGCGATTGTTATCCAATGTCTCAACTTGGACGTGAGGTTTAGAGTCACTTGACATGTTATCAATATTGAAGTATTAGAGATCAACCGGAAAGGAAATATTATCATCTTGAAAGACGGAAGGAAAGAGAAGACATACCTTCAACAATTTTCTCCTCTACATGTGAAATACAACTGCCTCATTCTTGATTACCTCTTAAGACAACATATTGAACATCATTGAAAGTTGAAGTAGGTGAAACAAGCGGATCATGAAACAAGGAATCATGAAACATAGGTGGTAGAAGTTTCATAGTATCCTCAGAGACAATCAAGTCGTTTCATTTGGATTAGATTCAAGATTGGACTTATGTACAGTAATATGATCATGAAAACCTGACGGATCAACTTTCAGTTCGGTTTCCATGCAATTACTGAACCATTTTAAGTTTTCCTCAGTAGGAGGTGGATCATAAGAATTGGATGGAGGTTGAATAGCTAGATCAATAGTTTGATTTTCAGATCTCCAAAGCTTACAATCTTCACCAGGAGCACCCAAATTGGTACTAGAGAAGGAGGAGGACAAGGGACAAAAGGAATAATAGGTTTTTCCTCGGAAGATTGAGGTGTCATATAGTTAGCCAAAGCTTTGCAGAGAGAATCATCTAGGGGTTTAGATTCAAAAGATATGAGAGAGTATAATCAAATTCTAAAAAAAATTCCATAATGAAATCTGAATCAACCATTTCTTCAGGAAATTCATATCAAAGGTGAAGAAACTCATTAAGAAAAACCTTTGCTAATTCACAAGGTTCCAATCTAAGAAAATCAATTATATCACATACATCTTGATAATCATACCTATCAAAGGCTTCATGAAGCTCCTTAACAAGTTTCTCGAGTGACTGGATAGAAGCAACAGGTAATGTATGGCACCATTTCTTAACTCGACCTTCAAATGTGAGGATGGACAACCTGTCCATGAAATTTTTACAATGTATTCCATTAGAGAGACAAAAATGCATAAATTGAAAGAAGTGTCCGAGCACGGTTATTTCACTCTCTCCATCAAACTTAAATTAAGACAAGTCGTGAATGATTTTTGCAGGCATGGTAAAATTAAGCTCCTTAGAAAAAAAATCCTAGGATTATGATTTGCAAAAGAGATATTTAAGATAAGAAATTCAAAACAAACTCAATGGGTAGAACTTGTCATCTGGCCCTCCTAGCACTAAAATGCTAACAATGCTGGATACAACCAAGATATTAGGGTTCTGCCCGGTGTGAAGTCCTAATCATACCTCACACTGTTTGAAGTAGGAGCCCCATCCATAGTATCGACCTGGCCACCATAAAAGAAATGTTTGTCATGGTTTCAACAAATAACAGAAGAGATCATATATGTAAATCTTGAATAAGCAAGTAAGTTGACATTATGAAACATTGATTGCAATGTGTTAAAGGAGACCTTCATGAGATGGAGACAAAAATTGAGCCTATGCTAGGAAGTAATAGTACTAACCTAAGAAAGACACATGGGAGCATAAAAGGACTCGTCAGAAAAATAGTTCACATAATGATTATAAAGTGAAAAACAACACACATTCAACAAGATGAGTATCAAAGCCACCAAAATAGTTTGATTTCTCTAGTACATATGAACACAACATATAACGTAAACATCACAAGAGTAGTCCTAAGACATTCACAATACATGGATGAAAATATATCGACTCATTGAGCTTCAATTTTAGGTGAAATATCCAAGTACACAGTTACAATAGTGAGGCACTAGTTACAATAGTGCTTAGGCACTAGTTCCAATAGTGGAACATTAAGTCACTTCTTACTTCTCCAGAGAATAGTTTTCTCTCCTATGATAAGTAGAGAAGAAAAGGCTAGCTCTCCAAAACTTAAGCCTCCAAAAGCCCCTTTCTTGAGTTATGAGGTTTCTTTTATAACAACCGCGATGACCTTTCATATACCTGTGACCCTTGAATTACCCTGATGACTCTTGGACTTCAATTATGACCTTTGGAATTCTATGTAACTCTTGAACTTCTAAATGACTTTTTGACTTATACTAAAGACATTTTGTCCACATATGACTAAGTGACTCTTCATGTTCCACATATGACTCTTGGACTTCCACACATTACATTTTGTGCTTTTCTTAAGAACAAATCAGTGCATGCCACATGATGATGTGGCATGACACATGGATATACATTGACCACTATGATGATACTTGTGCAAGTTACAACTTGACAACAATGACATGGTGTTTTGGGAAGTTTTAGTGTCTACAAATAAACGCTTAAACCCCTAGACTAGTAGCTAAGTCTAGAACAATAGTTCAAAGTATTCTCTACCTTTTCTATAAGCAATAGATAAAATAAGAGAACAGAGAAACCTACTTGTAGCTTTTGCTTGTTCCTTATCTCCCTTGACTGATTCTGTCACTCTTTCCCATACTTAAGCCGCTTGAGAAATACCTACACACATACAGAACAAGAACCCATCAAAACATATGATAATTATCTATTGATTAAAGATAACATGGAATCAAGAACATGATAAACATATGAAAGTATCAATGAATAACACAAGCATATGGATAAATATTTGAACACTTTATTAGTAAAAGGAAGAGTTACAACCCAATTTGCCTGATTCAGCATCACTCCTCCAGTTCAATCCCATCCTCTCCTCATAACAAGCAAGAAATTTTGATATCATTACAACACTTGCAATCAACTCAAGTCTCATACTAGCACCATCTCCCTATAATTCAATAATATCCAGCCCTTTATCACTTAGATGAGTGGTCTTCTTATAGGTGAATGAAGGAATTTATGCCATAGTTGCTGATAATGAATGCCCTCCCAAAATTAGAATTTAGTTCCATGGAGGAAGGGATAAAGGGATTGATGTTCCTTAACTCCCTTCCTCATCCAAATACGAGCTCAAAGGAGTGGATAGACTTAAGAAACTTCTGAAGGCACCCAATGGATAAGGAATCTTTCAAACCCTCACGGAAATTCATTCAAACTCGCCCAGTGTAGGTGAAAGAGGGACCAAGTGTGCTGCATAGCACCCTCTCAATGTATGGTTTGCATTACAACGCACCCTAATGAAGGCCTACTTGTGCTGATCTTCTTAGAGACATTTTCTGGATGATTTCAGTGATGGAGCTTCTTGGGAAGTGAGGAATTCTGATGTTTGACTTCTTTAGGGCATGTAACAACTACATTAGGGGTTGATGGGCCTTAATAGTACCAATTTGTTAGTTGGGGTTGATGTGCCCAAATGGATTTGTAACACATGGACTTCATGATGAGGTGGTGATGCCAAGTTGTCTTCCTTATTGCTTCATCTTGAATTCTTGATGATATATATGATTTATGCTTCATCTTTATGAAAGATCCACTTTGTTTATTATCTTCACCCTCTAAAGCATCTTTGATCAATATCAAAATCTTTTTAGTCATAATGCAATGTCTTCTTTCTATATCGGTCCATGATTTTCTTCATGTCGTCATGATTGTTCTTCTTTGTGCTTATTCTTTACTGTAATATTTGAGCATCACCTTGTGATACTAAGATAGTACTAATACTAATTAATATCGTTCATGGCAAGGAAAAATCAATATTAAAAAATGTATTCTATCACTACCTATCTCATGGAATAATTAGCTCATGATAGGCCTATGAGAAGGTTAAAAAAATATGGCTTGATTAGGAGGGCACAATCAAATTCATTAAGGCTTATAAGAGGACTTCAAGGTTCACTTGTGCACTCAAATAATATAGGGAGAGCTCAAGGGCACATGGGTGCACTCTGAAGAGATGAAGGAGTGAGGCTTCAAGCCTTCAAGCCTTAGAGATGTGCTCATGCGATCAAAGAGAATAAGTGGGCAAAAGGGCACACTCCAAAGAGACGAAGGAGTGAGGCTTCAGGCCTTCAGGAATTCAAGGTGTGCTTATGTGCTCATGAGACTAGGAGGGTGCAAGGACACATGCCAAACAAATAAAGGAGAAACATTCAAGTCTTCAGGATGTGCTCTTGCACTCAAAGAGGGTGCAGTTCTTTGAGTCAAATGAGTGCGCTCATGGTCCTAAAGTGTGCTCATTGTTTTGAAGTGCGCTTAGGCTCTCAGATTGGGATTTTTAAGGGAAGAAGGTGTTTCTTTGTCCTGAGGGCGCTTTTTAGAGGAGATAAGGTCCTTGTTATTTTGAGGTGTTCTTTTCACTAAGAGTTTGAAGTGCGCTTTATTTTTTTTAAGTGTGCTCATGTTTGGAAGGGAACAAATCTCTCCAACAGTAGCTACTTGTTCGTCTGGAATGCACTTTTCATTGAGGGAGGCAACACAAGGCTAGGTGACTTATCCTTAGGAAGTAATAATGCACTATGAGAGGGAGGAGACCTTAGAAAAGACTTAGTGCACAAGTATGGGAGGAAATATATGTCAATGAGGCTAATGTACAAGTTTCACTTATCACATAGGAAGAGGATTAAAGCCTTTAAAACTTGTGTTGGGCTCAAGGACTAAGAAAATCTCTCACAATGGCTAAGTGTGGGACTAGCATGGTAGGCCAAAGAAATTCATCCTAACACAACTCAATATTGGATCACACATATAAATTCCATCAATACAAGCAAATAGAATGCACAGGACTCATGAACAATAGCCACGCCATAAACAACAACAACGCGACACCTCTTTCTAAGTGTGATAGTTGAAATGACACATTACAACTCTTAGAACACCAACTACAATAGACATGATGATTGGGACAAAAAGGTGCACTGAGCTGTAGGGATGTGTCTAACACATATTCTAATGATATGTAATACCATTTGATGCATAAGAGTGTGCATAGCTAACTTTGATAATATGCAAGGGTGTGACTCACGCAGGTGTAAAAAAAACAAAAGTGACAACTACGAGAGGAGGAAAACATGAAGATGACACTTGTAAAATGTGAATGAGCTTAAAATTGACACATTCCAGAGAGAAATATAACATGAAAGTGACACTTATCAAAGTGAAAATGAGAAAAAGCGACAGTCGCAAACATGAAAGCAACACATGTTAAATAAAAAATGCACAAAAAAGACACTTGAGAAAACTCACCAAAATAAAAGTACAAATGGAACCAAAGTGAGGGAGAATGTTAATGAGAGTGCACGCTAACTGTCGACATGAGTTGAATATCGCATAGGCACTGTCTTAATGGATGGTGCTATACTTTTTAAATATTTCATAAAGGAAGTTTTCTCATGAAATCATCGAAGACTGTGCATGTGAGTGCAAGTGACTAGATGGTTTGAAACTAGGAAGAAGACGTGAAAAGTTACAAAACATTGAATGATTATTGAGAAACTATAGGGAGACAGATCGTAAGATCTTCAGTAGGCTCCAAATTCAAGTGTGAGAAAAATTTTGGAGGGCGTTGATCATAGCGACAATAGGACATAAGTCCCCAAAAGGATGTTAACAATGTAATATGAATAACATAAATTGGACTAATATGGATAAAAATAAATGCAATGAAATTCACAGTCTATTCTCGGATCCAAGTCACTGAATGACAATATGCTGCCTTCAAATTATCAAAATTTAAATTACAGACAATTAAGAAGACGATAATAAAAAAATAATCAGTGGAGAATAAGACTCATATAAGTATTAGTCCATTGAATGAAACCACATCAACAAACTTACAAAAAATATTAAAATTTTCCCACAGTTAGTGTATATTTGTCCAACATATTTTTCAATGTTCTCTCCTCCTTCTCTTTAATGTTCAAACTTAAAGGGTTTTTATATAGGCCCAAGAACCTAATTATGTTCAAAGCTAAATCTGCAAAATTAAAACTATTTTTTCAATACATTGTGTTTGACCCACCAATTGTATCCTAACTTGTTGAAAGGAATAGACATAGAAGGACTAACAAGTCATCCTTGCATGAATTGAGACAACTGAAAGGCATCCAAAATAATCACTTCATTGAAACTAATACCATCACAAGAACAACCTATCAACAAATAATGAAAATTAAATTAACAACTTATATTAATATAAAACAAAGGCTCCTACAGAATCAAGGTTGTGTATCAGCCATCTAAAATTTAGTAAATGAAATCAAAAC
The DNA here is from genome assembly GCA_000404065.3 of Pinus taeda. NCBI lineage: Eukaryota > Viridiplantae > Streptophyta > Pinopsida > Pinales > Pinaceae > Pinus > Pinus taeda. The sequence goes on from APFE031121952.1 coordinate 57,266, forward strand.
AAAAACACATATAAGAAATCTCCTGAAATATAAATAAACCAAAAGTCTTTATTAAGCATGATTCGAATATGGAGAGATAAAACCCTTTACATTCAAAGACTTAATGATTATATGAGTATCTCCTGACTCAGTTTTACTTTAGATTTAATAAATTTCAATTTACTTTGACCTTCTCTTAATTGATTTACGTCTTTAAGTTGGTTGTTGGCCTCTAACAACTCATTAATATGATGCGTTAGGCGAGGCACTGTAACTGTTGGTGCCAATACATATCAAGGAGGGATGGACTAGAGTTGGAATTTTTATGAAGATTCTTTACCAAATTACTATTGCCACCATGCACAAAGTTATCATTGTCAGCAAAACCAAAGTTGTTAGTGGTGTTAGGCTTGTTCTTATTCGGTGAAGGTTCGCTTCTAAATTGAAGAAGAACTCCTCTATAGGGGTGTTGTTTGGCCTATTATGTCTATCCCTTGATATATTTCTTTTGATTTGTTTAAATTTTAGTTTAGACTAAGAGTTATACTCGGGATGACTACCCTCTTATTGTTTTGCAGGCTTAAATTTAGGGATACAATTCGACGGTTTTAACTCATCTTTTCCCCTAAACTCTAGTTCCAATTTGACATGGTGGAAATCAACATTCTTAGCCATACTCCTAGCTACATGAGTAGCATAGTTTCTGGGATTTCCACCCAATTACTGTAAAACAAATCCAACTTCTCAGTGTGGGAAGATTCATTAGGACCATCCTCATCTACAATATAAGAAAAAGGTGGAACTAGGTCAATCGGTGGATGATGGTGTGAAAACCTAGCTGTGAGAAGTAGATACTCAACAGTTTCGGGTTTTTGATACCCTTTTTGGAGGAACATATCCCACACATTGCCCTTTCTAGTCTAACGATGCTTCACCAAAATATAGATAAGGTCGTGGTGGAATAGGAAATTGTGAGCATTATTATGTTGGGCTTGATAAGATTAAGACATTTTGGCCAGCTATTTGTATAAATCATATGGAATATTAAGTTTGTATCCCAAATTACCATTAGGAGACACATATCATAAATAAACACTAATCCATAATGCCCCTCACATGTAAAGTAACTACACAAGAAAACAACAGATCTTGCCACTTAGGTTTGAGGAAAGAAACAAATATACTCTGGACATTGTATGTATGGCTCTTGCTAGCCAGAAACGTCTTGTAACGTATTTAACATGCAAGACAATTCTCTAACTGGTTCTCCCCGTGAATGGGAAGATGTGTCACTTTACTTCTAAATTCCATATCCACTTTCATCTCTAGGCCACCAACCTTTGCCTTCTTCCCATTAAAGGTCTAGGCAAAATCTTTAACTAGTTCCTCACTTAAACATTCAAAATTTGGATAAATTCCCTCCATCTAAGCTGTGAAACAGTGCCAAATATTCATCATATGTCTCGATGATTTCACTTCCAACTTGCTATGTTCTAATTACAGGTGGCATGGCTAAAATTCTAGTGGACTTTTGGTTGGAACTCGATATGAACAGGATGTGAAATGAGCATAATGAAGGTGAAAAATCCTAAAATCTTGGAGAGTAGCATGCAAATCCTAGGATAAATCAAATGCATTGTATGGGGAAACAAAAGGCTATGGGATGAATTAGATGACTGATAGGACAAATGTACCTAACAATAACTATGATATCTCTAGGAGTTTTAGAACTTGAAAATTCAAGTCATGGTGAGACTGAATAATGTGAACATGTGTCAAAAACCATAGTTAACAACTTAGATGTAATATGCTAGGTCACCATAAGTCACAAATGTTTCAATCAAAACAAATTTCATTAGATTTGTTTATGATTTCCACATATTATTCCATCATATGAAGCATCAAGAAGCTTCAATACTATAGTTAATGGCACACATAACCACAAATTTATTATTAAATACAATGAAAATCGAACTATAACAATGAGTTGAAACCTTAATCAAAGTGCTGAATAATGATAAAGAATATAACAAGGCCATAAAATGACAGACATATAAACACTTTGTAGAACAAATAGACCCATATTATGACGAGGTTTGTCACCATCAAGCTCATATAGTTCATTGACATATATAATACAAAAACCACTATGACTAGCGCACAATGTAAACCCAAAAAAAAAAAAAAAGCGTATATTAGCCATAATGGAAACTTTGACTTCAACATGTTTGGCTTGGTTAAATAAATTTATGGCCTCATGAAATGAATCAAAAGACATAGGTGAAGTTGTTATTATAACAAAAAAGAATGCACAATCTGATATAACAAAAATGATTAGTAATCATAGTCAATAAGACTTGAACTAAGTCTTCTAGTTCTTTGAACCTCATAACATGTCAATTATGAAATGAAAAGAGAGTCATATCACAATCTAGTTCAAAACTTTTACTTTAAACCATTATCAACATTTCATTTCAAAATTATTTATAAAAATCAAAAGAGACAAATAAATAAAAAGAGAGGTCCATATCATTTAAAAATGAGAGGGGAGTCGGTTGGGTAGTCAAAATTCTATATAGGAGTTATATAGGGGGAATCCAATAAGACTAGTTAATCTTCCATTTCTCAGATGTCATAGCTCTAACTAAAAATGTTCTTATTGCTTACAAGTTAGTTGGTCCAATTATTTAAACAAGTACAATGAGTTCTTAAAGGCAATCAAAATATAGGATTATTTTACAAATATCAATGCAATGTCTAATGAAAAAACCAACAACTAACTATTTAAAACCTCTAAGAAAAAATAATTCCATAAAAGAAATATAACTTACTAGAATATTTTGTAGTTAGGTCTAATGCTTGATGCACATGTACATTATGATGAAGAACATCATCTACAAAAGAATACATAAATAACATTATTTTTTGTCAACAAAAATGAATGTTTAGATTGAACACTAATTGTGTAACATTTAATTTCTTATAATAAGGATCCAAAACTTGCATTGAGTCAATTTGGATCTAGGATGCTCACCTATCATGCCATTATATTAAGTACATATAAACAAAACATGGAAGTATTATTCATAGATCCAAGCTAGTAGAGAAAGCAAAATAGCAGCAAGTATAAGCAAGTGGTGTAGTAGAAAGAAGATCCACAAGTGGGGCCATAGAATATTGGTAAGTACCACTATAAGTCCAAGTAGCAAGAGGATGTGGAACTGATTCTAGTTGGCTTTGTCTCTCCTATATGACAAGTAAGAGGATATTTTGATCATCAATGGCCACTTGCTAATATTCAATTTCAATAAATAGTTGATGCATGTATACATGAGATCCATACCAACAAGATTCTCTTAGATAACAATGATAGCTTTTTGTTTTTTGAACTATCATGAAAAATAGAACATATTATAAAAGCTTCTCTACCCTTCAATAAAAAAACTTTGTAATCATTTTCATTTTCATTTGAAAAATGATTTTTATTTTAATTCTTATTTGTATTGGGAATAATTTTATGGCTCATTCTATAGCTGATGTGTAACCCTGTCCAACCCTCTCTGTCCCTCATCAAAATGGCCAAAATAAAAATTAAAAAAATTAACTAAAAAAAAAAAATTAAATAACTATATAAAACATTTAAAAAATGTCACCTCATAAAAAAATTGCACTAAGAAATTGGATCCCTTGTTCATCTTAGATCTGCATTTAAGATGAATCTAGAGTAAGTCTATAACAAGCCAAAAATATTTTGAAAAATAAAACTAAAATTTTTAAATTCCAAAAATCATTAGAAAAATGTAAATTCTCAATTGCCATCAACCTTTCTAAGACAATGGTTTGAGAGTGACTACTTCAAATTTGTGAGACCAGATCAATGGTTTGGGAGTCACTACAAATTTTAAATTATCTTGAGAATTTATTCTCAATAAATATAAGCAAATAAGCAAAGGTAAACAGTTGACATCATCAAATATTTAGAAAATTTAACAAATATAATTAAAATTAAACAATTAATTTTATTCATGTCTATAAAATTTCAAATATCAATTACAATCAACATAAAAATAGCGTTCTGCAACCTTTTTTAATTGGTTAATCACCTGCCATCGGTGTCACCTGAAATCCAGGAGGAAGAAATGTCAGACTAGTAAGCAATGGCAGCCTGCCGCGCTGAGAGTTTGGTCATGTACTTTTCTGATCTGCCCTGCATATTCGTCATGTTGACGACGTTACTTGAGAGTGTGAGCAGTAAGCTCACGTGATTGTATTCCATTTCTACGTCACATTCACTTTCTCGGCATCCAAGACGGGATCAGTCGAAGACTGGTCGTTTCTTTTTATCAGTTCTAATTCTATATTCTGGTTGTAATTTGATCTTCAAATCTGTACCACGATCAAAATCCCGACGGTTACAAATTGTCAAATAGAAACCATTGAAGAATCACGTACTTAGAATATTGCATACATTTTGTTTTATGTCGTATCATAATTGTAAATTTTGGAAATATTCCAACTGACAGTAGCCAGACCACCGTCAGATCGTAGAATTTGGAAATATTGTGGACAATGGATAATAGCGAGGCCAAGTCGACTAGGTTGCCGTTGCTGTTCATAAGATTTTGATATATTCTAGAAATTTACCAGGATATTCTAAAAATCTAGAATGGACCTAACTGCTGTGAATAAGATTTTCCCAAAATCTACGATCGATATAAGTTCCACATTACGACCATCAAAACTAAACCAATTCTTAATTTTCTACTTTACAATAAAAAGTTGAGGTGTAAGTTATCACGGGCCCTCTGGGCTATGGATAATGCAACCAGGCCCATGCAGTCTGAAAGGCCAATGAAGGTGATGGAACTTGGAAGACTCAGAAGCTAGTGAAGGTGATGGAACTTGAAAGGTATCCTTCCTTCTCTCCAAATACATGTGGACCCCAACCCATGTGCCATGAGTCCCCTACCAAGCACGGTCTGAGGCTCATTCCAGTGGTGCAGGGTCCACCCCGTTCTCCCTCAATGACCCCCCTGCTTATCATTATGCACTAAAGTTTGGAGGTGACAGCCGTTGGGACCCCGGAGGGATTAGGGTTTTGACAAAACGAGGGTGTTCAGGTAGCACCTCGGACTGATAGAGGGTTTCGGGTTTCGAAAAGACCAGTGCTTTCGGGTAGGACGGAGCGAGGGACTCAGGTGAAGTAGGTGTCAGGTGACCCTTCGCAGAAGCACACGAGGCGCACTTGCTCAGAGCTTGCCCGCTTCCAAAGCCACTCCGAACAACAACAACCGATCATCCCAGAGTTAGACTCCATAGATGAAACAAAGGTCCGCATTAAATGTGCCATAAATGTTTCAAACCACGTAAACCATGTATATAAGATGTATCTAAAAATTTAGAGAGAAAACTAAAAAAATGTGAATACTAAATTTTTATTGGTTGTTAAATTCGATGGGTATGTAACCGTGTTTTGTTTTTTCAACACTCAAATATTCTTAGTTTTAAAATCTCCATGTTATTATTGAACTTTAATTAATTTTTAAATTTAATAGAGGAAATGAAAATTTAGGGGTTTATATAAGGAGAGATTCTATATATAATGTTTGTGAGATAGATCTATTTATATATGTATGTGTATATGATAGAGAGATATTTATTAATATATATTTATAACTTTATATTTTATATAAGTAATTCTGAATTGGACTATAGAAAATAAAAAATGTTGGGAAGAAGATGAAACTCTAACCTAAGCCCATATTTTATGGTACTTATAGATTTAGAGATAAAAACAAGTTATACTCGTAAATCTTAAATTATGAAGCTTGAAGGTTGAAACTCACGTGCTCACCCACTCTAACCCACTCTAACATAAGCACATATTGCATGGTGCTTATAGCCTGTCAGTTAAAAACAAGTTATGCTCATAGTATGAGACTCAGTGAGTGGAATCTCGATCTTTGGGCATGCTAGAAAAATAATGCCTTCATTCTAACTCACATCATTATTTCTAAGAAATTACTTATTAATATTTGTTTTTAATAAAGTAATAAACTAATATGACAATTTAAATATTATTTTTCAAAAACTAGTAATATTTGGTTTTAATAAATTAATTTAAATATTATGTTTCAAAAACTAGCCGTTTAATATAGCCATTACATATCAATATTTTTAGTAAATTAATAATGCTATATTCATTATTTAAATATTATTTTTCAAAAGTAGTCTTATATAATTTTCGTTTACCTTTATTTTATTATTATATTAATAGAAATAATATCATTATTTAAAGTATTCTTCTTCAAAAAAATAGCCATTTTAATATAACCGTAATACTTAATAATATTTTTTCTTAATATATTAATATATTAATAAATTAATATCATAATTTAAATATTATTGTTCAAATATTGTAGTTACTTGAAAATATGTCTCTACATTGCTCTCTATTTAAGCCTTTGCCATGGTCTGCCTCTTCATCTCGTCTTGATGTTGAACCACACTTGTAAAATATGTCTCTACATTGCTCTCTATTTAAGCCTTTACCATGGTCTGCCTCTTCATCTCGTCTTGATGTTGAACCACACTTGTTGGTTCGAAACGACCAAAAATTTCTCTTATTTGATTTATGCCGAAAGACTTTGCTTAATTCATTATGGATCACATAAGCTTGAATACAGATAAAATAAATAAAAAAATTAAAAAAAAAAAATTAAAAATTAAAAAAAAAAATGTTTGATTTTTAGATCTTTACTTAGTTTGTTTAGTGATAGATCTCATTTTTTATAAAATGGATCTCTTTCACGGTTGGAAATGGAATTTTCAAATGGGCATTTACCGTGGTTCTTGTGTATTCCATAAATCCATAATTGAATCAGAATATGACTAGGCTTTGACCTTTCAAATCTTGAGATGCTAGTCAGAGAGATTTGTCATATGACTTGTTAAACAATGATAAATTTCTTCCAAGTACATACCTTGTATATTATTATTTTTTTCCCTTTATATTACTATTACTTAAAATATAAGAACCCTCCCAAATCCCTTTTTAAAAGTAAAAGTGAATTCAAATTTGTTTCATCACTTTGAAAGTTGTGGGTAATTGCTCCTCTTCAAAATATATTGTAACTAACACATTTGAGCATGCTAATCAAGAACCCCATAATAATTTAAAATGACTTGTAAAATCTCTAGAAATACATAAACAATGACTATGCATAATTTTGCTAAATCATTGTCTATTTCAAGGTAACTTGTATGATTCAATATGTAAACAATGATTGTACATAATTTCTCTAAAATATGTGCTAGTTTACTGATGATGATGATGACGATTAATGTCCACTAAGACCAATGCAGTCTATCGGACCTTATGAAGAAGAAGAATATAATTGTAATTCTTAAATATATTATTTCTAAGCTCAAAAAGAAAGGAAAGAAGCGCACCAAGATCACTATAGTTGGGTTGACTTAACAAGTCAAGAAGATTGGAAGTGTGAGAACTATTAGGGAAATGAGAGCGGATGTGAGTAAGTGTCAGTCCGTGGATAATAAAAAAGAAAGTGTTTTTCGTCCTCCACCCTCTTAGCATCACAAAGATGACAAATTCTATTTTCCTAGGGGGTCTTGGTAGTCGACCACCTCCTGGTTTCAATTCGAAGCTCATGAGAATTAGTTATAATCTTAGCGATGTTCATATTTTTCTTCAAGCTGGTCAAAATAGAAAGATAATTCTGGTTCTCAAGGGTGGGGTTGATCACCTCCTTATAATATCTTAGCTTTCTTTTACCCTCCAGCTCCTTATTATCCCATAGCTTATCCTTAAATTTGGAGGTGATAATATCTTTGACACTATCCTTGCTTCCCAGGATCATCTCCTCATTTATCCCCCAATGGTTGAGCCAAGACTGGGCATCCTTATGCCACGTACGCTTGAGGCGAAGGTGGGGGTTTTGACTAAAGTTATAAGCAATTTTAGGAAGCCTCTTGGATTCGATGTTGTAAATATTATTCTTATACATTAAATACTTAAACATAGCCTTGCTTTCAATAGGGGAGAGGTTAGCTTCAATCAGGACAATGAGATAGGGGGTATTTCCCTTGACCTTGAGATTGTAGGTTATGAATTTCTTTTGAATCATCTCAATGTTTCTCCATGACCCTATGGATATACTACAACCCCAAGCTTCACAACCGTATAGGACAACAGGGGTGAAGAGGGTCTCAAAGAGGAACTATTATTTACTCCAAATACAAAGATTGACATCCTTGTAGTTGTTTTGAAGCTTATAATAAGATTTCCATTCTCCAATAATTGTTTTCTCAATGTTGTAATTCCATTTGAGTTGATAAAGATTGTCAATACCCAATATTTATAAGAAGAGACATGTTCCAAGCCATTGTTATCATAGAGGAAATTTCCATGGGTGATCTTTTTGGATTTAATTATCATGATTTTAGCCTTCTCGGTCTTAACTATCATACCGATCTTGGAGAAATAGTCATGAATAGAGTATGTGGTTGAAATTTTAAGAGACTCATGACACTGCAACACTTGGCCAGTCTTGTGTCCATCTTCTCTGTGCTTGGTTATAACCTTCGGCCAATGAAGTCTTGATGGAAAATACGAACTGTCTGCAAGGGAAGTTTTGGTCCAACCATGAACTTGTGTCCACACTGAGAATCCCCATGCCTATACTCAACCTTCTGCACTGTGTGTTCAAGCTCATCCAACTAGTAGAAACAGAGAAGAGGAAAATCTAAACGAGAAAACCTATGTCATAGGTCTTACATGCTTCTCTGAAGGAACAACATCTTCTTCTCTAAATAAGTTAGGATTCCTCTTCAGCCCCAAAAATAAATAAGCGCCTATGCACATTCCTCTTGAAAAATACAAAGGTGAAAGAAGAGAAAGGCTTCCTGCACACAGAGGTGAAGTGTGCAACTCCACTGGGGTACTGACCAGGCTCGCTGGTAGTGGAGCAATGTGTGTGTCCTACATGACTCCACCAGGGTACTGTCCAAACCCGCTAATAGCAGAGAAACACCAGAGATGAAAACTTATACTCTAAAAATCTTCAACTCACAAGCTAAACTACCCTTCCCGGATTTGAACCATTGTGATCAAGTTGAACTTTTGTTTGTGTTTGACTGAGCTGGAAAAATTTCAACCATGTATGTCGATGGGGTAAGTGGGGAAGCCGAAGTAACTTGCATAGCAATTCAATACTCCTAGAAACACGAAGGCCCTGTGCTAGCAATGAACCAAAACAGAGAAGTTGGAGTTCTACCAATGTGTAGCTGAGTGTTGCAACTGCTACAACCACCCTCCAAAATTTTGGCTTGCACCCAATTTCGGAGCCTCCCTTGGGAGTTTAACTTGATGACTACACACCCTTAGGTTCACTCCGTTAGCCCATGTGAGTCATTTCATCTGCCTTGCTTGTTCATTTCATTCAATGTTTTGCATGTTGGTGTATAAGTCATGAATGCGACCATGTTCCAGGTTATGCTCAAAGTCTTCGCTTCGTGTGTAATTATTGTGTTCTCTATGAAAGCAATTTTCGCAATCACACACAGAGTCACATACACTGGCGCACAAGAATCATCACGGTCCATCAACGATCCTTTATGAATGTTGTGCTTGTCGCTTACACCGTTGGTCAGTCATGTTGAACATGTGTGTCTAGATGGTTTGAGTCTGTAGGTTTTAACCCCGTACAGAAATTACCTGCATACAAATTCTAAAACACAGAAAATAAACAATGCGAGAGCATAACACATAAAACACATATACAGAGAGATTTCCCCTAGATCCCAAAACCGAGACTACCAGCTTAGTTTTTCATTATTGTTCCTTTCAATGTTATAATACATATTTATACATGCCGAAGCATCCAATACCATGGACTGAAAACCATCACGTCCAATACCATGGATCGAAAACCATCGCGTCCAAAAGCATGTGCAAAAATCATGCACAAAACCATAGGTGGGTCTGCCCATCCTAACATAGGGTCCAAAACCAAAAATTTTATGGGCGCTACCCTAGACCCCATAAACTGGGGTTACGGGTACACCTCAAACCCCCTATGACACCCCCCCGCTACACAATTGGCACAACGAAGGAGGGCTCCACCCCCCCTCTAACCCCTCAGTTAACTACGTGGGCTAGTCTTGGAAAGAAAATAACACAACCCAACATTCTCCCACTTGTTGTTTTATTTCCACAGGGCGCGACAAGAGAGCTTAGTCATTTTTTCAGCCCTGAAACGCCCATTGTCTCTCTACACCAAGAGAACTTCTCAGAGCTCAAAAATCTTGTCAATGCATCTACAATATTCTTCAAAGTGTCCACCTTTACCAATAACACCTCTTTTTCTTCTATCATATCCCTCACAAAGTGATATTGAACATCAATGTGCTGTGTATTTGAATGATATGCGGGGTTCTTTGCCAAGAAAATTACACTTTGGCTGTCACAGTCTATCCTTATAGCTCCCTTACTAACCCCATACTTGAACAAAATCTTTGCAATCAAACTGCTTCCTTGCTTGCATGAGTGGCTGCCATGTATTCTCCCTCTGTAGTTGATAGTGCCACTACAGATTGTTTCTTACTCATCCAACTGACTGCACCTCCAAATATGTTAAACACATACCCACTTGTAGATCTTCTCTGATCCAGATCTCCAGCCCAGTCTGCATCAACAAAGCAACGAATATCCAACATTCTGTCCAATCCTGATCTTCCTTGGTAGCACAAACCATAATCACTAGTGCCATGTAAATACCTGAGAACCTGCTTCACTGTTGTCTGGTGCACCTTCGATGGTTTTGACATAAACCTGCTCAATACTTCCACTACATGTGCAATGTCTGGTCTAGTACAGACCATTTCATACATCAGGCTACCGACTGCACTTGCATATGGAACACGGGACATGTCCTCTTCCTCTTTTTTTGTCTTGGGACATTGTTCAGTAGATAACCTCACACCTATAGGAATAGGAACCTTCACCGGTTTACTATCCTGCATATTAAACCTCTGTAGTATTTTCTTGACATACTTCCTCTAGCTCAACCAGAGCTTCCTCCTTGCCTGATCTCTTTTAATTTCCATGCCCAAAATATAGTTTGCAGCACCAAGATCTTTCATGTCGAATTTGGAGGACAATTGGGTCTTCAAATCCTCGATAATTTCTTTGTCATTTCCAACCAACAACATATCATCCACATACAAGACTAGATAAATAACATGGTCACCAATTAATTTAAAATACACACAGTGATCTACTTTGCTTTTAGTGAAGCCAAGTCCCCGCATAAATGTATCAAATTTCTGATACCACATCATTTATATTTTTTAACTTGCATACTAGTTCTTTCTTACCCTTCACCGCAAAGCCTTAAGGTTGCTTCATGTATATTTCCTCTACCAAATCCCCGTGAAGAAATATTGTCTTCATATCCACTTGTTCTACCTCAAAATCAAAAGCAGCAGCAACAGATAAAAGTAATCTAATAGAAGTTACCTTGGCAACAGGAGAAAAAATATCACCAAAATCAATTCCTGGCACCTGGGAATAACCTTTTGCTACCAACCGAGCTTTGTATTTCTCCACCTTCCCTTCTGCATTTGTCTTCTTCTTGAACACCCATTTGCTGCCAATGGGTTTCTTCCAGCCGGCAACTCCACCAGATCCCAAGCCTCATTTTTGTGCAAAGATTCCATTTCATCAACCATGGCCTCTTTTCCAGAGTTTTCCATCCTTTGAATCTACTTCTTCCTTCACAGTTCTGGGATCATCGTTAGTAATAGATAAAGTAAAATTTGAATAGAAAGCAGATGGACTATACCTTTCTGGCTACCTTATTTCTCGAAACGATCTTCTCACACTCGAAGTTTATGGCTCTTCATCTTTTGATTCCTCCTCTGTTGTAGAGTCTGATTCTTCCTCCTTAACCTCAAACTCTATCTTCTCATGTTCCTTTGGTTGGACTTCATGTTTAATAACATCTTTTACCTCTCTGAACACCACATCTCGGTTGTACACAACCTTTCGTGTGATTGGGTTCCAAAGCTTATACCGCTTTAAACCATCCTTATACCCAATAAAGATGAACTTTTCAGATTTACTATGCAACTTGGTTCGTTTCTCCTTTGGAACGTGTACATATGCATCACATCCAAATACCCTCAGATGTGAAAGAGAGGGTTTCTTACCAGTTCATACCTCTTGTGGAGTCTTATCCTCCAACGCTGATGAAGGTGACCTGTTGACCAGGTAACAT
>APFE031121952.1:70210-141520 GCA_000404065.3 Pinus taeda
TTTTTGTTTTTGTTCTGGGACCGTCCTCGTACAGACAAGGCATCACCATTCTAGCTCTCCATATTTTTCTGTCTCATCTCCTCCATCAGCAAGGATGAGACTATTTCATCAAACTGCAAGGCAGTTGCATTCCTACCTATTGCAATAACCAGACTATCCCATGAATCTAGTAGAGAACACAACAAAATGATGCAATTATCTTCATCTGAAATTTTAATATCAACAAATGCTAACTGACTTACCACAGTATTAAATGCATTCGGATGCTCTATCACCGAGTCTCCATCTTTCATCCTCAAGTTATACAGATTTTTCCATAGGAACAGTTTATTCACCAAAGACATAGATTGGTACAAAGTCCCTAACTTGTCCCACAAAGCCTTTGTCATAGCTTCCCCTGATACATTCAGCAATACTGAATCTCAGACACACAATTGTATTGTGCTCTTTGCCTTCCAATCCAACTTCTTCCATTCTTCATCGGGCACTCCCGTTGGTTTAGTACCTAGAACTACCGCGATCCACCGATCTTTATCCACCAGCATATCCCCCATCTTGAGTTTCCACAACTCAAAACTCCGACCATTAAATTTCTCGATCTTTATCTTTCCACTGCTCGCCATTTTCTTTCACCACCAGAATCGATCTCGTAGATCTCCCACTGAACAGGGTCTACCACAGGCCCAAGGGAAACCCCTCAGCAATAAAGGCATCCCCCTGAAGCAAAAAATGCTCTGATACCAAATGTAGGTTCTAACCCCGTACAGAAATTACCTACATACGAATTCTAAGACACAGAAAATAAACAATGCGAGAGCATAACACATAAAACACATATACACAGAGATTTCCCCTGGATCACAAAACTGGGACTACGAACTTGATTTTTCATTATTGTTCCTTTCTATGTTATAATACATATTTATACATACCAAAGTATCCAATACCATGGACTGAAAACCATCGTGTCCAAAAACATGTGCGAAAATCATGCACAAAACCATAGGTGGGTTCGCCCATCCTAACATAGGGTCCAAAGCCAAAATTTTCCCAGGCGCTGCCCTAGACCCCATAAAGTGGGGTTATAGGTACACCTTAAACCCCCTGTGACCAACCCCCCCTCGGCTACACAATTGGTGCAACGAGGGGGCGCTCCACCCCCCTCCAACCCCCCAGTTAATTACATGGGCTAGTCGTGGAAAGAATATAACACAACCCAATAGAGTCATCTTGTCATTGAGTCATGTGAGTGTTTGTTTTGCACGACCACTTATGCATCTTTCAATCATTCACACACTTAGTCATTTTGCCGAAGTTCTAATGACCGGACTCCCCTCTAACAACCGGGCCATCACCCCGCCATTGACTCGATCAATTGTCACCCAGAATAGCACAAAAGCACAAAGCAAGTTTTTCCAATATACGCTGATCACAAGTGATCCAATAAGCTTTCATCCTATTTGCCCAGTCAGATCTGACAATCACCCAAGGACTGACTCCCCTCAAAAATTGCGCAGAGGCGGCTAACCTTGCTTGCTCTGCTGACTGAGGAAATTGCGTAAACAGGTTAGATAGACACCAAGTTCCATCCCTGTCTCCCTTAGAAAATTGCGCAATTTTCCCAGTCAATCCTCCCTATAGTCAATTGGCTTCTCATCCAAGAAATTGCAAAGTTTCCATGAGCAGGACTTCTGCTGCCTAGTAGTCCACTCAGCTTAGACATCACACAAAGATGATTAGCAGGCTGGCCTCCTAGCCTCAGTGCAGTTTCCCTCGCCAGCAGCTCCTAGTAGCATACTACTAATTCTCTCTAGGAATTATGCAGTTTCTACTACCAAGCTCCCAACAATTGACTGCATGTTCCCCTTGGAAATTGTGCAGTTTTTGTTGCCAGTGACCTAGCAGCCAACCACCAGTTCCCTTTAGGAATTGTGTAGTTTTTTATGCCAGGCTCCTCGGCTATTTCCTCCAAAAAACTGCACAATTTCTGCCTACTAATCCTCCATGCAACCCCGACTATTCCCCCAGAAATTTGCACAAATTTTTCCTTCCAGCCCCTGTTGCCTGCTCATTCTAGAAAATGCACAGATTCTGTCTACCTTTCCTTCCTACAACCCTGACTATCCCTCCCAAAATTTGCATAGATTTTCCTTCCAGATGAGCCACACGTCACGGACAGTCACTGTCGACTTGGATTTCCCATCTTCATCACCTAGTGACTCTTGCACAGTTTTCATCAGCAGTGCCCAAAGCCATCATCTTGCCTCATAACCTTGCTGCCTCTCCCAGTCACCTGCATCCAAAATGATCATGTGTCATGGTATATTAGAAGGCTTTTGGATTTGATTTCATCTCGTCATGAGTGACTGCACGTATAAGTACACTAACAAACATGGCACGATGACAAATGGGATGAACGAAGGGGGCACATGTAGAAAGATAAGTTCACCAACGGATGAAAAAAATATTCATGCAAAGAGATGTGCCCGCGAATGGATGATCACACAAATATATGTTCACGAACGAATGGATGAGCAAACATGCAAGATATGCTTACAGATGGATGAATGAACGAACATGCACCTTTCGCGAACATACGAGCCTATCTAGCCTCCCAACATACAAGCAAGGAGCAATGTGTCAAAGCAACATCAAGCAAACCAATGACCATCAAAGACACTATGCACCTTGCCATGCGAAGGTGAAGCTGTGACACATCATGAAAACATCCATCACCCAACAACACTGCAGCTCGACATGCACTCTAGCAGTAGCACGAATGTATCGGCACTATCATGTCGAGTCATGCCATGAGTAATGTCGCCCACATCTCTACTATGGGCTATGTTGTCAATCAATGTAATTTAATGCGAAAGTCCAAGAGACCCACTTGTTGTACAGAGAGTCATGCAAATTCAAAAAGTCATGGAAGTCAAATGGTCATGAGGGTAGTTGAACAACCACAAGGGTCAATTTCACCCTTGGCTATAAATACCCCCTCATTTGTACATTAAAGGACTTTTCACCTCAGCTCCTCCCACATAGCTAAGAGAGTCTTTTCTCTTTTCTTTGAACAGTAAGAAGTGGCTCCAATGCCCCTGACATGGGGTTAGTGATGTAAGGTGTAATGATGTGTCTTGGAACTCTCACTTAATTCAGAAGCCTGTTAACAGGCCAACACATTTTCACACATGTATTGTATCTGCTGTAAGACTAATCTTTAACACTTGTAATGCATGTTTCTTGAAACTGTGTTTAAAACTTGAACTAATACTTGTTGTAATACACATATGTTGATGAAAATGTGTTGTATATGTTGTTAATGTTGTCTCACCTGTGTAGACTACTCTCCTGGACATCAGACAGACCTTTCACGAGGAACTTGCTATAACAACAATTGTACTCATATGAACTAATCTACTGAGTGTTATATGTGTTATCTTCCCTTATGTTTTGTGACTACCGCATCTATTTAGACTGTTCTGCCAAAAGCTACACATTCCCTATTGTGTTGTGTGCTCCTAGCATAATTGGGACTTCTCCCAACCAACTTGGGACTCACTCTCACCCTCTCCCTCTATGGTGAAAGAACCATCGACACAAGTGACACTTACATTCACCAGGAACGCGAACCTCACTTCTTGGAAGACAAAGTAGACCACTCTCATGTGTTGACAAGTAAGAGTTGAGGAAAATCTTTAAGATAATGGCAACCAAGCCATCGTACTTGATGGGACTCCCACACCAAACGGTGTGAGATCTAGTTTGGACTTCATATTGGGGAGATCCCCTGATGTTGGTGGGTCCAGCATTGTCAACGCATAGATAGAACATGATATTTCATGGCTAATCTTTAGCATCTCACCTCTCACCAGCAAGAACATGTCAACATGACATAGAAGCAACAACATATACATATCTTCTTCTCATGAACAACATGTCATCAATGAGATTCCATAGAAATCAACATAAGAAATAGAAACATGTGAGTTTTCCACATAACACCATCATATCTTCACCTCATCCCATTAAAATCAACACACACTCTTCTCATGAGAGTAGAAATCAAGCAACAATAACATAAACTAACACATAAATAACTCAATCCAAAAAAATGTGCAATGATGCACTTTCTCCATATATAAGAAACAATATAAATTGAACTGACAACAACAACAAGATGTAGTGACAACAAAAATATCACATATACAACCATACTCATAAATATAAACACCATCCACCATCATACTAATCTCCAATGCAACATCACATGCATAATATCATCACACCAAGATGCATAATACATCCCAACTACATTTCAACTCATATAGGCCGCATATGATCCATGCATAACCAAAACTCACACCTATATAAACCTCATGTCAAATAAACACAAATCATGGACTACATAACCAACTCCTCCAAGGAAACATGATGCCAACAAAACCACTGAAATATTGGAAGAATGTGAACTTCTCCCCCTAAACGTGTTCCATATCCACTCATCACAATAGAAAATCTCTTGATCACAATAGCTTATTTAGATATACCATTAGTAGCACAAATCTAATAACATAAAATACCATAAAAATAATATGCATAAAAAATCCATGTCAAACACTCCACTAGCTATGTCAACACCATCAATGATTCTTCATGCAAAAACAAGATCCACCATAGGTCACCTTGAGGCCATGTGAACTTCAACTTCTTCTTGTTGGTCCTTTCTTCTCCTTCTTCCTCCAAACTTTCAGTGGCTACTCTTTTGCATGTAAATTTCTTCATGTCGTCATAGTTGGCCTATTTTTCATATTCTTCATTCCTTGATTGGGTGGCCTCAAGTAAATAGGATTCTTTCAATCATTGGCCATATGACCAAGATTGTCACATATGTAGCACCTTATGTGCCATAAAAATGGATGATATAGCTCATATATCTTACTCTTCATTCTTCTCCTCTTTGCATGAAACCTGCATTCAATAGCCTTGTGGCCAAAATCATTGCATAAGTAGAAATAACCATAAAAGTGACCATTATACTTGATTTTGGATGAACTCCATGAAGGTGGTTGTCTTCCTTTCTTGTTTTCTAGATTTGATCCTCTATACCATTGCTTCCCTTTACAATTTGCTACAATATATTCTAGCTTCTGCAAATTGTAACATCTCACATCACCCAAGGGTGAAGATGACATTTTTGGTGTTCTCTTTGGCATGACATTTGGCTTATCTTCCATGTGCTCCATGTTTAACTATTGTTTGTTTTGATATATCTTCTTCTTGCTATTTTTTCTACTCTATCACAGTTTATTCATGTAGTTGTAATTAAACTAGTTTCTCCCTTGTGCATGCTAAAATTTGATTTGCAAGATGAGTAAATCTAGTTGCAATTAAATTGATTGGTTTTCTTCTCCAAATCATTCCTTAGTGATGTTGAAGAAAGTGTAACTAGGTTCGGTCTTTATTAATGTAATTTTGATATTTGTACTTATACAAGAAAAGAAATATTATTTTTGTTATATTTATCAATGACTTTCTTGCTCATTGAAATAGGTCTAGCACATGTCAAAGTTTTATAGGCAAGTCAAAGAGTCAAAATAAAATTTTGAAGACCCTTAAGGGCATGTTACACCATGAATATTTATGTATTAGAATCAAATATATTCCTCCAAGAAAAGTCACAATCCCTCTCCATGCAATGACATCACCAAAGAAGCAAAAAGGAAGTGGAAAATTCAAGTCGGCCTTAAGTCCTCAAGTCGGCCTCAAGTCAACCTAAAGGAGGGAAAGTCCTTTATATGTAGAGGCTATCCATTCCTCCAACGACAAGAAAAAAACTACCTCTAAAATCAGCGAAGAAGATAGTCGAGAAAAGTGTGAGAGAAGTCAAGCATAAGGAGCCTCTAGTGCAGTGAATAGGAAGGAGACTAAAAGGAAGTTTAGAGGGTTTATTTAAGGGTGAATTACAATCACACGTGCCAAAAAAGGAGGGCAGCCTGCGGTCACTACAACAACAATATCACAGTCATATATTTCTCTTTTTTTGGGCTAGAAACTTAGGCCTATAAGGCCTCCTACTCAAGTGAAGAAGAGGTTCTTGCAAGTGAAGGTAAAAGGAGTCAAATACACAAGGAAATCTCCCACACATGTGAGAAACTAGGACCGCAGTGTTGTCATATCAAGTTTGCAACAACACATCAAAAAGGTGCTCTTTGGTCAAGAGAAGGAAGGAATCTCTAGAAGTGAAGGACCTCACTAAGGATCAAAGATAAATTATATCTTCTAGAGCTCACATAACAAGGTTTATCACTAGTTTCCAAAAGAAGAAGGATGGAAAAGTGTCGAGGAACAAGTGTTGGAAGAAGGAGCACGAAGTGTTGAGAAACAAAGTGTAAGAAGAAGGAAGGACTTGACTTGTTCTTGGAGGATATTCTTGTCAAGTTTCTAAGGTTTGACATTTATCAATAAGAATATTCAATAAGAGAAATTTACCAAAGGGTTTTCCTCTCTAAGAGAGAGAGGTTTTTCTTCAGCAAAGAGCCAATATCTTATGTTCTTGTTTATTGTGTTTTGGTAACAGTTTAATGAATTAAACACACATACAATAATAATAAGAGAAGAAGATCAAGATAGCAAGATAAACTATAAAAGTGCTTCACAAATTGTTATCAAGTCTAAAAGAATCCTACTATATCTAATGGCCCTATATTCTTCAACATAGTATTAAATCTAAGGTGACACATCAAGGAAAGGGCATCTCAAGAACACTCATAAAGTGTCTCATCAAGGAAGTACATCTCAAGAACAAATCAAGGTTGAAGCATCAAACCAAGAAGTATCAAAAACATTAAGGATAAGAAGGTCTACCATCTACTATTCATCAAGGACTACAAAGAAAGAATCATTTCATACAAAGACACCTACAAGAAGATCAAGTCAAAGAAGGACCTACATCAAGCTAAACCATCTTCAAGGGAAGAATCACTACAAGCAAAGTCATACTCTCCAAGAAAATCTCATCATCAAGCAAGTCTATTTGAAGGAAGCAATTGAAGATCCAGGAAGGCAAGCCATCAAGTCTTAGAGAAGAAAGAAAGACTACTACATCAAAAAACTCTATCGAATAAGTATATGTCCCCTCCTAAATATACCTCAAGGTTCTTTTTCAAGGAAAGCAACAAATTTGTTTGGACCACTAAGTTCATTGCATGGAAGAAGAGGATTGATTTACTTCTCAAGGAGAATGGTCTTCTTGACATCATGAAAGGGAATATCACTATCTTTGCTAAGCAACAAAATCAAGCCTGATCCAAGTGGATATTGGTGGCCACCCGCTAATTCGACTTGGATCCCCTCTAGTGCTTCGTGTAGTTTTTTTCAGTTTCCTTAATTATAGCACAATTTACTATTTTTAGCAGTTTTTTGGGTCCTAAACTTCCGGAGCCATTTTGCGGCCCTAAACGACGTTTTTTGGGAAATCTACCGCCAACGACTTTTGTATCTAAAAATCGTCTTTTTCGTCGTAGTCCTCGAAGAGATCTTTCCAACGGGCTATCATGCGCGTCAAACGGAGATAAGACGACCAATTCGCGACCCCAGGAAGTTGATGTACCAACTTACCCAAAAACGGGGCCCACAATTTGGCGTTTCATCTTCCAGGGTTAGGTTTTGGAATGTGAAGGGTTTTTTTCCATTGTTTCTCAACAATAAATAGGCCTTCGAGCCTCATTGTAACACAGTTCAGAGGCATGTAGCCACACATCTCTTCTCAGAGATAAGCTACCATCGCCCTAGCTGGTTTATTTTCTATTTCCGGTTGTAAGCATATTTCAGTATTTTCCATTAATGAAATGAAGTATTATTTCCGCTGCATCTTTGTGTATATGGTTATCTCTGTATTTTATTGCATTCCTGTTTAAATCTGGATCAAAGCCTTAGCAAAGTACAATAAGGATGAGAAAAGAACTCAAAGGATTCTAATAGAATCTATCAAGGAATCTCTCATTCCTTATGCCTCCAAATTTGAAACATCAAAAGAAATCTATGATAAACTAATAGAGTTATTCTCGATAAGCACAGATGGAGAAGCAATATCTCTATGAAATGATTTGTACAAAATGAAGATTTCAAAGGAAGGAATAGCTCCCTACTTCATGAAAATATCTGAGATGAGAGATCAACTTCAATAACTAAGAGAAGTCATCTCTGACAAAGACATGACAATTGTAGTACTCAATGCTCTACTTGAGGATTAGGACAACTTCACATCAAGCGTATATGCCAAGAAGGAAGCTACCCCACTAATGGAAGTATGGTCTCTATGAAAGATAGAGGAAACTAGACCCAAAGAAAAGGATAATGTGGGATCAAAGGAGCAACCATTCACTACCATGGCCAAGAGAAAGGGAAAATTTGGCAAATTTGGTCCATGAAGAACAAGCAATAGATATATGCCCCAATTCTAATGCTTTCGATGCCAAGAATATGGACACTACAAAAGTGATTGTCCCAAACTTAAGAAGGACCAAAACAACAAAAGAAAAAGGAAAGAAGCTCACATAACTGAAGAAGTGAAAGAAGAAGACAAGAAGCAGAATAAGGAAGATCTTCCAGATCTCTGCTATGACTAAGTCAATCTCTTTACTAAAGTCTTCCTTCAAAGTTTTGAGTAGCATAGGAGCATATAGAGATAGGATTAAATGCATGTTTAAGTAGCATGTTCTAGAATATAGGAGCATGGCGTAGATATAGCTCAAGGTATTGATATAGAAGGAGCATATTTATTATAGGAACTCATCCACAATGAAAGAATAATTGATCATGATTAAGAATCTTAGAAGGCCTCTATCATCAAAAGGAAGAAACATTTGTAGGATAAGGGTCTTCAAGATCCTCTAATAGAATCTTCAAAAGAAGGTTGATAAATAAGATCGGATGTCTCATTGGGAGTCTCATTCATGGGATTCAAGAAAGGATGATATGCAGACAAGAAAAGATGAAGCAAGAAAGGTGACACCAATCAATAAGAACCATCAAATGAAGCCAAGATGATCAAAGAAGAATCAAGATGAGGTATGTATACATTAAAGTTCAAGTCATGTCAACATATATATTATTGAGTCGTGGGTATATTTATAAAACATGGTCAAGCATAAAAGGATTTCTTTCACCAATGACATGCTCGAAAGCATGTACTACAATACAAAGAAGGTCAAAATGAAGAAGTGATCCCATAAGGAGTATAAGGTGGTTCACTAATCAATACAAGAAGACAAAAATGAAGAAAGAGAACAAACACATGAAGAACACCATGGTCACAAAGAATCATTATCTGACAAGATCCACTAAAGACATATCTCGAAAGAAGGAATGACAACCATAACAAAGGAAGAAAATGATCAAAGGACCCTTCAGACCTATGAAGGCCTTGGATATATTAAGGTGTAGATAATGGATTCAACTCTACAAAGATGTTAGGATCAGGACACCATCGAAACACAATTTGATGTTGAAGCAATATTAGGTTGAAGTCATGAAGGGCTACTAAATCGAAGTATGGGAACAAGCAAGTACAACTAAGCATATATGTGATAAATATTCTGAAGCATAGTCAGATGACAAAGGAGTAGCCAGATGATGAAAGAACCTGACATATATAAAGAAGGCCACTTTCCATGAAGGAAGAAATGACATTGGAAGCCATGAAGGAAAGTGACCAATGGTCGGTTCCATACCAAGAAGAAGTTCAAACAAAGACTTCATGACGTGAAAAGAACAAAGGAGATTAAGCAGCTCAAGGACCCATGAAGAAGAAGTTGTTGAGGAATGGACAAGTCCCTAGCTAAGAGGGAGTTCTAAAAAGTTCCCAAGTACAAAGGATCTTGATCAAGTTTCTGGTCAACGGAAACTTGGGCATGTCTTCCTCAATTAATAGGAAGAGATAGACGCAACATTCTTGTCTTCAATTGGGAAGAAAGAATGGAAGGATTAGGTAATCATCTAGCTTTCGATACTCTTTTAGGATGTGTGGGGAATCCAAGATAAGAGTGAGCAAGAGGATCGATATTCTTTGAGGGTTGGGAACCCAAGACAAGAATATCCTAGAAGTTCATACTTCGTGAACACCTAGGTGGGTATGTACCTTGAGAGACAATGATTAAGGTGTCTATAAGTCATTGGTCTCGCCAAAATTGTGCTCTGATCTTATGAAAGATAGAGCTGTTAGTAAATGCATTACTATAAACAATGTCGGTTACTATGATGCTATAATAAATGGATTTCCAATCCGGTTTCTCTTATGTGAATTCTTCAAGATTGAAAAATAGCCAAACACCTTGTAATGATCTATGAATAAATCCCTATTTATGAGGGGTTGTTGAAGAAATTGTAACTAGGTTTGGTCTTCATAAATGTAATTTTGATATTTGTATTTATATAAGAAAATAAATATTATTTTTGTTATATTTATCAATGAGTTTCATGCTCATTGAAATAGGTCTAGCACATGTCAAAGTGTTATAGGTACGTCAAAGAATCGAAAGAAAATGTTGAATATCCTTAAGGGCATATTACACCATGTATATTTATGTATTAGAGTCAAAGATATCCCTTCAAGAAAAGTCACAAGTCCTCTCCATGCAATGACATCACCAAAGAAACAAAAACGAAGTGGAAAAGTCAATTCAACCTTAAGTCCTCAAGTCGGCCTAAAGGAGTGACAATCCTCTATATATAGAGGTTTTCCACTCCAACAATGACATGAAAACAACTACCTCTAAAATTATCTAAGAATATAGACGAGAAAAGGGTGAGAGAAGTTGAGCATAAGGAGCCTCTAGTGCAGTGGAGAAGCAGGAGACTAAATTGAAGTTTAAAGGGATGATTTAAAGGTGAATTACAGTAACACATGTGAGAAAAGGAGAGCAATCTATGGTCGTTATAGAAACAATATCACACTCATATATTTATCTTTGTTTAGGCTAGAAACTTAGGCCTATAAGGCCTCCTACTAAAGTGAAGAAGAGGCTCTCCCAAGCAAAGGTAAAAGGAGTCAAATACACAAGTAAATGCCCCACACATGCGAGAAAGTGTTGTCATATCAAGTCTACAGTTACATAACAAGAAGGTGCTCAGTTGGTCAAGAGAAGGAAGTCATCTCCATAAGTGAAGGACCTCCACTAAGGATCAAAGATAAAGTATCTCTTCTAGAGCTCACATAACAAGGTCTATCACCAGTTGCTAGAAGAACACGAAGTGTTGGGGAACAAAGTGCAGGAAGAAGGAGGATGAAGTGCCGAGAAGCAAAGTGTCAGAAGAAGGAAGGATTTGACTTGTGTTTGGAGGATATTATTTTCAAGAGTCTAGGGTTTGGCATTGATCACTAAGAAGCTTCAATAAGAGAAATTTATGAAAGGGTTTTCATCTCTAAGAGAGAGAGGTTTTCCATAGCAGAGAACCAATATCTTGTGTTCTTGTTTATTGTTTTTTGGTGACATTTTGATGAAGTAAACACGCATACAATAATAATAAGAGAAGAATATCAAGCTAACAAGATAAATGTAAAATTGCTTCACAAATTGTTATCAAGTCTAGAAGAATCCTACTTTATCTAATTACTGTAGATTCTTCAACAAGTGAAACCACTTTTGCTTCCAATCTCTCACATTCCTTTTCCTTATCACTATAATTCTTTCTCATTTCTTCCCCAATATTCTTTGCCCCCTCGGGCTAAATTCCAATCCATTAATTTCTTCTCTTAGCCCATTTTCTTTCTCATTGGAAATGTACAAAATTATTTTTTGATCTTTAGATGCAGTGGTTAGTTTTTCTACTTCAACAACCAATTACTTGATTACAATAATTGTTGAATCATATTCAGCCTTAATGAGAGAAATATCCTTCTCATCATCAATATCAAACTCAATATAATCACTAGAATTATAATTAAAAAATTCTTTCAACATATTACCTCGCGTCACAACTGTTTTGGTTGAGATTTCAGAATTTGCTACTTCATTTGCAATAGAATGAATTTTTTCCTTCTTCAAACGCTTTGTATTTTGAGACATCCTCCTCTTGCTTCTTGCCATGATCCACGATCTACTCTTTAAATGGTCAAGATTCACTGAAGAGCACTAGCTCTAATACTAATTGTTGGAAATTAGATCAGTACTGAGAGGGTGGAGGGGTGGGGGGTGAATCAATAGTGATAACCTTTATATCAAGTCTAAGTATTTTTACCACTATATCAAAAGTCCATGCACATTCATAACATTATCTTATCAAAATATGTAAGAAACAATAAACTCAAAGCATAATAACCATGAGAAATATCAACAATAGCATGCACACATAAGAAAACAAGTATTTTTTGAGGAAACCCTTTCGGGAGAAAACCACCCTGCTACTATGATGTTCAATATTTTTATTATTCTTCTGAACAAATTGTACATGGATTGGATTACACCCATAAGCCAGAAGACTTGGCTTCTTTCAAGTATTCTTTCATGTACCAGACAACGATATTGTTTCTCTCATGGATCTATGGAAATCTATCCATTGGAAGCTCCCACAATCAATGATTCTCACCCAACTACCATTGGACTATCCAACTCATATTGAATGGATAAATCTCTTCCTTCTACTGAATCTACCAAATCACTGTCTACTCTGAAGCCTCCACACCTTCACTTCCTCCATGCAAACCACTTTTCATAAATGTTTCATATTGGGTTCTCAATCTGCTCAACATGAACAACCCAACAACTCCATCGTTCTGAACATAAAATCTGAATCAAAAACTCTGACCTGGAGGAGGGAAATTCATCTCTTCTTCTCACAACAAACTCTGCTCTCAAACACACAAGCTGTTAATTCTTGGCCACAAACAACATACAAACTCTGAATCTTGTTCTCAACTCTAACTTTGATTTATACACATAATTCTCTAATATAACTCTACAAAAACTATGTGAGCAAAAGCTGGAATCTCTACTCACTCTTAATGCCCAAAAAATAGCATACTCACACACTCTCAAGGCAACCAAACAAATAGACTCAAAGCCTTTCTCTATTTATCATTTTTTTGTGTTGAGTAACTTATTAAATGCTAGAGGTTATAGATCACTCAACAATTCTTTTCACATGATTCAGATTTGGTTGAGATAGGCTTCTTGACCAAATCAACCACTAACTGCACTAGCATTTTGATATCTTCAACCTTAATCAGTTTCTAGAGACCCCATAAATTGATTCAACCTTTTTCTGGAAAATTTCAATCATAAAGTTCACATAATACCGAAATTAGTTGAGTTGCGCAAGGAATGGAGAGAAATTCTGGTGAAAAACCTCGGTCGCATGCACAACACAGACTAGATTCAACTAGATTTCCTCAGTCACTCCCATAGAGCTGTTGGCCAATAAATGAAGCCTTTTAGTCGCTCGCATGACCCATCATCCATGTGACTGGGATATAGAATGGTCAAAATCATCATTCATCATCTTAGAACCTGCCTAAACTTCTTCCAAACTTGACAAGCCTTTGTAGGACCTCTGAAAGTCACTCACACCTTTGCAACACTTCACCAACTCACTTCTAGACCAACAACACCATCACAAGTCAAACTAGGTTGACTAGGATTCCAATTAACAACCATACTAAACATTTAGACCATCAAACTTCTCCTCAACGTCTCTGCCATCATTATAAAACTCCAATAATTATGAGGCATTCTCCAATGCCTATACATCTATTTAAAGTCTTCACGGACACTTAGATCCTCTCCGAACCTAATGTATAATGTCATCAACATGATTGACCTAATCCACGAGGGTTTCATCATTAACTATACTCTAACGCTATTTTTGTTTTAAGAGATTTCTTATCGAATATCTAATCTGAATCGTCGTACTACCTAAGAAAATTACACTAACCTAACTATCTTTCGATATCTAATTCGGATAATTGTACCACCTAATGAAATTGCACTGACCCAAGTATCATAATAATGCATTTGAAACATTATAAAATTCGCATAATGATGTTTTGTGGCATAATATTTTTTATTCAATGTTCATGACATCAACCACTTTAATATTGTACGTTTCTGGTCGTCAAGTAACCCATTCAGCTTAAGGTTTACGACACAAGATTATACATAACCATAAAACTATTGAGTAAACAAAATAGTTATTCATTAAATAAATGGTATTAATTGATTTGTTTAAAGAGATGTCCATGTATCAAAATCTTATAGATATATATATATATATATATATATTATATATATATATATATATATATTTATATATATATATATTTATGTAGCTATTTGACCAGAAAAATAATTGAAACCGTGTACCTATTCTAGAAATTTGATACATAAAGTTAACTATTTGCCTTCGTTTAAAAGTCCATCAGATTATTCAAACATTCTAAAATATACATTGCAGCCAATTAAGTCGAAGGCCCAAAAGGACGCATGTAAATGCCATTGGAGCAACAAAATTTAAATGAGAGAAAATCGGATCAAACAAACCAACCTAATGAGACGGAGCGGACAAGCCACAACAATCCAAATTTTCTGGATCGGTCGTTGGGATCAGTGGGATCCATCACCTTGGGAAGAAGAACGTGTGAGACGAATGGAAGTTACAAAGGGAGGGAGGGGACAATGAACAGCAATCCAAATTATCTGAATCCTGGTTGAGATCAGTGGGATCCATAGCCTGGGAGTGACAACGTCTGCCATTGGAAACAAAGTTAGATATGAAGGTAGCAGACTGGCATGACCGCAGATTCGGTCATGTGGTCGTTTGGCCTGCCCCACATATTCGTCATGGTGACAACATTGCTTGTGGGTTAGCAGAGAGCCCATGTGATTGCCTTCCATTTCTAGGTCTCACACGGTCCCTTTGCCTTAGATAAGGATCAGTCCTTTAAAATGGATGAATGTTATCCAGTCCATGCAATCTGATCCCATGTGCTTTGCCTCCACGCTACTTCTCTTCTGGTCCACCACCGAACACGGCCTGTGACCTTTTCGGGTCGTGGTGGTAAACCTATGGGGCCCGGAAGGATTCCCGCGAGGTGGATCTCCACCCGTTCACATAAGCACACCAAGGGCGCTTTTCCAGAGCTTGCCGGCCTGTCCCAGTTAATGTAACTCCCAAGCCCGTTGCAGTGGGTTCCCCATATTTTTCCCATACTAGCGTCCATTTACCTGTGACTGCTTTTGGCGTTGACGCAGCGTACATCATGGGATATATGTATATTGGAAAGCGGTTAGTGGGTTCCCCATATTTTTCCCATACTAGCGTCCATTTACCTGTGACTGCTTTTGGCGTTGACGCAGCGTACATCATGGGATATATGTATATTGGAAAGCAGTTGGTGTGAGGGTTTTTTTGAAAATGTTGAATTTATTTCTACTTTCGAAAATACAATGTAGATGATGGAAACATTTTATCAAAAATTGGGTTGTAAAAAACAAAAAAAAACCAGAAAATTTATCTCGTTAAATTTATGCCATTAAAGAATTAAAAATTGATATGGTTAGAATTGATTGGTTATATATATATATATTTTTAATATAAATTTTGATTTAAAATTTTAAATTGAAACATTGTAATTTCTTATCAAAGAGATATAGAACAGTTGGTGAAGGAGCGCGCTATTAAGGCGCTCCATATGCAAAGGTCACCGGTTCTAGTCACGCCGATACCAAAAAATCCAGCATGGTTTCCACTGGTGCGGCTCAGGCTGGGTGCGATCCCCGGGTGACTTTGACGGCTTAGATGCCTCTCAGTCGTGGCCTCTCAGCCACAGGGTAAGAGTGATTTTCAGGATTCACCCACTTATCAACAAAAAAAAGAAACATTGTAATCTCTTGATGGACTGTTAAGAAAAGGGGGGCAAGGGGCACATGGTAAGACGAGTTGCAGTCATTCTTTGTGGCCAAAAGATTAAGGGATGTGGGAGCATGCTTCATAATGAATATGTATATGCATTCCTAATACTCTGTATGAAGTCTGCCAATCTGCCAATTGTACCATTAATTTATTGAGCACAGTGCACACTCTGCTTTTGATGGCAATCTGGGCATATAGTATGTCCATGAGGACTTCACTAGTGTGGAGTTCCAACCTATGTCAATAATGTTTACAACTCCTCACTTTTTCGTCCACTATGAGTTTTGATGTTGTCGGTGAGTAGAGAAGTCAACATGTCTCGCAAGTTGTGGTTTATGGCAACTCCAATTGGGATTCTCTTTCGGCCTACTATTTTGAGCCCCAACCTAGCAACATTTGAAAATTTTCATGGGGCAAACATCACTCGAGTATAGTCAATTCTTCCTTTCTTGTTTGCAACTGTAGTGTTGATGGTAATTTTGAGAATTCCAAAAGATTTGCACTTGTTTTAGCTACTTTTCTCATACAAATTAGGCAATGTGGTGAAGTTGCTTTTGCATCTAGGCTATTCTACTGTAACACCCTCCTCCCACATCTACCTAGCTAACCAGGGTAAACATGAGACGATAGGTTACTATGATTGGATTCGACCTCCGATATGACCTTAAAGAAGTCGAATCAACGGAAACATCACACACAATCATCCAACATCAACTTCAGAATCCTCAGGAGACATGTCAGCCACTCAGACAACCTGTCCCTGGGTCCCACTGATGTTTTGGAGGTCTTAGGCCTCAATCGCTCCAATGCTATGGGCAAGAGAGTGTCCAGCAACCCAAATTCGCTCTCACAAGCTTGCTTGTGAGTGACCAAAGACTAAAATAGTTAGTTTTGTGCCAGTGACCCTCAGATTTAAGCCACCTTTTCAGGCCTAGAGCCCAGGTCACTGCCCATAATGGAGTGATAGCTTAAAATCAGTAAAAGTATACAAGAACAATGATGCCAAAGCAATAAGTTGAACAACACCTTAATCAAACCCCTACTAGCCATGACAAGAATTTCGTCAAACATATCATCAACACGTAACCTATAGGTGTAAACAACATAATATAGTATAGGGATCTCATACTTATCTCAGAATCGCTATGGACCATTGTTCCCTCATGTCATTTATTGTATTATCATCTATTAAGTCATAGATACATTATCCATTCATTCATAAGTAAAAGCATGCTCAAAGCCATACATGCTGCCATAAAACATACATATAACCAACATAATGGGGTTAGAAATATCATAAGCATATTAGCCATGAAATCTACATATACATCACTACGTTTACACGTGTAACAACCATGGTGAAAATTCCATGTAAAAATATATATAAGGCCACAGTGATGGGAAACATATTCCAAGCTGAATGATGGGGGAAACATCCTATTGGGGGTTGATTCGGTCTATTATAGCTAAGGAAATTGGGAGAAGAAATGGCTAAGGCATTAAAGAGGCAAAAATGTATTTTGGCACTTTTATTTATGAAAATAATGGAAATTAGGAGAAACAGAAGGTGAAAGGTCACAAGTTGCATATGAAGAGGAAATTGAAGGAAAATAATGGAAAATGAAGAAAATAAAGGCTTCATTAATAAAAAGGCTCTTGAGGATCAGTTGGAAGCTCTTCACTAAAACTTGGTCAGTTTAGTGTTGGATCTCTCTCTCATTATTCTCTTTCTCTGATACTCTTGGACACTTAGAGTTTTCTTGGAGCACTCTTGGAGGGTGTGGCATACATGGATTCTTAGATCAAGAAGGAAAAGGGAGAACAGGAAAGCACAAGAGGGCATCATTACTAGCAGCTATAACAATTGTGCTTGTAGGTACCGAGTTTCATGTATGATTTTCTCACTAGCTTTGACATGCATGTGGTTTATTGGTATTGATATGTCACTCGCATGGAGGATTTCCTGGGTCGAGAGTGGATTTGCCTAGCCTTACCATTTCCTAGATAGCCATGGCGTTGTGAGTTTATTTGCTTTGAGTTCTGGTTGGTTCTCATGTTTCCTTAGATTGGGTTGAGGTATTAGTTCCTCGAAGCCTTCATTGGACAAACGCTTTGGAAGCCATGTAACGGCTTGGGTTGAGTTACTAGTCCCGTAGCCTTGGTTGGACAAACGCTCTAGAGGCCCTATAACAACTTGGGTTGAGTTATTAATCCTTGAAGCC
Source organism: Pinus taeda (assembly GCA_000404065.3). Taxonomy (NCBI): domain Eukaryota; kingdom Viridiplantae; phylum Streptophyta; class Pinopsida; order Pinales; family Pinaceae; genus Pinus; species Pinus taeda. Next base: position 88,342 of record APFE031121952.1, read on the forward strand.
TTGGCTGAAGAAACACTCTTGAAGTCCTTGGTGGGTTAAGTTATTAATCGTGGAAGACTTGGTTTGACAAACACTCTGGAAACCCAACAACAATTATGGGTTGAGTTACTAGTCTTGGAAGCCTTCGTTGGACAAACACTCTGGAACCCAGTAACAATTGTGGGTTGAGTTACTAGACTTGGGAGTTTGGTTGGAACTAACACTATGGAGCCCTAGAAGGTGGGGATAGAGACCAATCCGATGTTGGTTTTGTGATGTCCGATCATGAGGTGGAATCGTTGTTTGATGGGTTGAGCTGGATGGCCTCTAGAAGACTTGTATGAGTTTTGATTGATGTGTTCTATGAGATCCCACATTCATGTTTGGAATATGGCATGGGAGTGAATGACTGAAGAGAGATTTGGCCCACCCATTCTACAGTCCGATGGAACATGGAAGTCCCATCCCGAGTTTGGATTTTGCATCATTAATGAAAGGTGATATTGTGAAAATTCCCACTCGAAGGAACCCCTACTATAGAAAATTTGAATCTACTTCACCTACTTGATTTTTAATATACATTAACCAAGTCATTCTTTTGAATACTTAAGAAAATTACTTTTGAAGCCTACACTAATTAAATATTTGATCTTGTGACACATAAAATGGAGCAAAGAACAAGATACATAGGACACACTTATTTTTTGACACAATAGTCCCCGGAAAAACCCAATGCAGGAAAACCGGTGTAGCGGTTCTAAAGGTTTATCATTATGCAGGAGAAATATCTTAATACAAATCTAGGATGCTCATCTAGCAATCCTTTACAGAGAAAAATTACTGCCATAAAATCTAAGTGAGTTTTACCTCACTTAACCAGGCAGAATTCTGGCTGATCCGACAAAAGACTTGCTAACCCGGGTTATTTCTATGTTGGCCCTGCGTAAGCCCTGCATTAGCCTTTTAGACTCTATGTCAACCTTGCATCACCTTCTCTTCCCTCTGCGTCAAATCTCCCAACTATTCCGGTAGTTTTGGTTGTTTCGACAGTTCTAGATTCTGCGTGATAGGCAACTTTTATGTGTTAGCTCTCCCAACTATTGTGTTGTCTCTGCGTCAGATCTCCCGACTGTTTCGGTAGTTCCTGATTGTTTTAGTTGTTCTGACATTTTTGGCTTCTACGTGACAAGAATATTTTCTACGTCGGCTCTCCCAGCTACTACGCTACCTCTGCGTCAAGTCCCCCGACTATTCCAATAGTTCTGGTAGTTCTCAAAAGTTTCGATTGTTCCAATAGTTTTGATTCTGCGTGACAAGCAGCTTTGCTATGTTAACTCTCTCGGCTACTGCGCTGCCTCTCTGCAAGTTCTCTCCACTTTCCTATTATTTATTTTCCAGAAAGTCCTTCTCCCAGATTCTCTATGCACTTCAGCTGCAAGATCCCCCAATTGAGTTTCCTCCTCAAAACTTCTCACCTCAAAAAATCAATTTCCTCAATCTCTTTATGTGTGTTTCCAAATGAACCCCAATCCTCCATTTTATACTTTTCCTATTGAGTCTTTAATGGTCAAGATTAAGTCTCTGATCAACGGGTAAGATTAAAACATGACTTGATCCGCCTTCTAGATCATTCTCACCCATCTTTTGATTAATATCCATTAATATTTTAATTTTCCTAAGGTTAGACTTAGGAACCCCATTAACAATATTAATTATTTTAATAAAATACAATCTAGGTGGAATTTCACCAAACGGTTTATGGGTTCTTTAGAACTCATGTGGCTTAGCCTCTCCACCAATTTTCATGGCCAGAGCACTTCCAATGCTACAAAAAACTAACAAATATCTCCTGGTATTTCTAAGAGTATTATGATGGATTATATGTAATGTATATGGCTGTGATTTATTGATATTTTGTCCCTATTACTCTAGTTATATGTAAATGGCTCTCAGCATGTTTTTACTTGTATGTGAATGGATAATGTGTCTATGACCTAATAGATGAATATGCAGTGATTAACATAAGTAATTAATGGTTCATAATGATTCTAAGATAAGTATGTGATCTCTAAAGTTAATTCTATTGTTTACACTTGTAGGTTACATGTTCACGATATGTTTGATGAAATGCCTCTCATGGCTAGTAGGGATTTGGCTAAGGTCTCGATCATCTCATTGTTTTCGCATCGTTGTTTCCCCACAATTTTTCTAATTCTAAGAATTTATTCCATTTTGGGCAGTGCCATGGGCTTTGGGCCTAAAAAGGTGGCTTAAATCTTGAGGTCACACGCATAGAAGTGCCAATTTGTGTCCACAGTCGTTGGCAGGTAGGCGCGACTTCAGGTTGTTGGTCACTCCCTGTTTTGGAGAATTTGGTATCTATAAATAAACACTAATTCCCTAGATAATTAGCCATATCTAAAAAAATAGTTTAAAGTGTTATAATCTTGTCCTATAAGCAATAGATAAGATGAGAAGATGAGAAGACCTACTTGTAGTTCCGCTTTCCTCTTGTCTCCCTTGTATTGATCCTGTCGCTCCTTCCCGTACTTAATACACTTGAGAAGCACCTGTAAACACAACAAAAAACAAAGAATCGATCAAAGCAAGAGATCTATTGAATATAAGTGAATGGAATCAGATACCATTCACATATATAAGAATTATAAAACAATACAAACATATGGGCGAAAGGTTCAAACACTTTATTGAATAGAAGAAGGAAATACAACCATTGGTATTTGATTAAAAGCCATTCCTCCAGCTTGGATCTCATGCACATCACATCAAAAGCATGACAAACTTGTAGCATTACAATACTTGCTTCAAAGCCAAATCTCATTGCAACATTATCTCCTTACAATTCAACATAATCCAGCCCGTGATCACTTAGATGAGTGGTCAATTTATAGGGAGATGAAGGAGGTTTTTTCATAAATGGTGGCATTGAATGGCCTTCCATACTTATAATTAGTTCCATGGAGGAAGGGATGACAAGATAGGATGCATCTTAACTCATTCCTCATCCATTTTCGAGCTCATAGGAGTTGATAAGTGAGGGAACCTTCTAGATGACTCCAAAAGATAAGAATATTCCCCAAACCCTATGTGAATTTCATTCAAAATCACCCATCGCAGGTGAAAGGAAGTCGAAGTGCTTTGCAGAGCACCCTAGCATGGACTTAACTACTCTGCAACACACCCTTACATGGGCCTACCTGCGCTGGTCCCTTTAGAGGGCATTTCTGGATGTCTTCAAGTCATGAAACTGTTTGGGAAGGAGGCATTCAAAGGGGTGACTTCTTTAGGGCATGTAGCAACTGATATTAGGGTTTGATGAGCCCTAAAACACTGATATGGATGATGGGATTGATGTGCCCAAATGGATCTGTAACAACTTCCCCCTAAAGCGTGAAGTCGAAAAAATGCCAATGTCGAATGAAATGCTTTACAATGTGATGAGGAGGTATCGAAGTGGAAGGTGACATGCATCAATTACAATACATATATCATGATTTTATATTTTTAAATTAATCGCTAAGGGAAGGCATACCCATGCTCAGCTTATAAAATTTCATTACATGTACATAAACAATCGTCTATAGATATAGACCCATGATCGGAATAACCATCAATGTAAAGCCATTGTACATATGATTTAGTACTCCTGAAATCATAACTCGGATGGATGAAACTAGATCCGAGGTCTTCTATCTTGTTTAATAGTTCGCTTAAGTACAAGTCTAACCATGTGAATATGTGATCTGAATCCGAACATGGGAAGACACCATCTGATAACCAACCAATGATGTAATATGTTAACAGACGCGAGAGAAATCACCGATAATAATAATGATCCTCAAGGTACTGAAATACATTCTACATGGTGCGAATGGATGATTTTATGTTGAACGCCATACAAGGTCTTTTGGTCGAAGGCCATTGATGTCAACCTATCGCTAGAAGCGAGAAACCTGCCATTGATGTATGCAAGCATCAAGTTACTGGAAGGGTGTTTCTAAGTCAATTTCTTGGATAATGTGTTGATGTCAACAAGAAGCGACTCATTGCAGGAGGGCCTTGATGTATCTCAAATCAACAACACGAAACGAGTGTAATGATTTTTGAGACGGAATTTGACTGACGACACAATGTTCAGGAATGCCGATCATGAAAATGAATGTTTATGGGATTTTAAAAGATGAATTTTAACTGAATGACTTCTCTTGAACATATCAGTAACACTGAATGAATTAGCATCATTCACTGAAAACCAAAGTAATGGATGGTGTGATAGATCATAGATATGATAACCATCAAGCATATAACCCAACCCAAATAGTCTGAATGAATTCGCAGCATCGACCAAAACCAAAAGTGATTGATTGTGTGATAGACCATAGGTATGATAACTATCAAGTAGATAATCCAACCCAAATAATCATGGATATGAAGTGAAAGTGTCATACTCAAGAGCAACCTGCTACCAGAAAGTGATTTTCCCCTTTTTCTATTTTCTCGAGTCATTGGTGACCAATACCTCTTTATTTTTATCAAGCTTCAGGAGGATAACATATTCTTGTTGTATAATTCCACCCCTCAAGTGAATCCATCACTATTTGATGTTTTAATGATTCTAGCGAAGGTGAAACTCGGTCTTGTCTAGATGGACAATTGTTTTCGCTATTTGATGTTTTAACGAGTTTAACAAAAAAGATAACTCGGTCCTTTTCATGTTTAGAGAGTTTGAAAAGGGACAAAAAGAAAAATCCACAAGTTATTTTTCGTAAAATAATATCTCAAGCCCAAAAAAGTGTAAAATAATACAAGAGAGATGTCGTTTCCAATCCGTTAACGAGCTAGGAAGGACATGCACTTGACAATATTTTCATGTTTAGAGAGTCTGAAAAGAGCTTAAAGACGACTCCATTTTGAGGAACGAGTGGTGTCTAGGATAGCAACTAGTTTTGGTGATGTTGGAACTTCTCAAAACAAGTTGATTTATGTGAAGAGGCTAACTAATAAGACCACTCATTGCAATTGTTCCTTAAAAAGGGTAAAACAACCAAGTGAAAGCGTATGATTGGCCAAAGGGATGGTGGTGATGGGATGAAAACAACCAAGGCTCATCTGATGGAAGAGGCGAATAGAATGCAAATCATGAGAGTTAAAATGGAAATGGGTTCATTTTTAGACAAGCTCGAACCATAGGGAACTATGCTTGGATTCAATTCATGTTTACACAAGTAATGGCAGAAGTGTCCTTAGACACGTAATTTTATTAATCAGAAAAAAAAAAAAAAAAAAAAAAAAAAAAAAAAAAAAAAAAAAAAAAAACAATTACATATTTGAATTTGTAAGAGTTTACACCCAAACAACCAAACACTCTTGCAATGAGCTATTTATAAGCTCAATGTCCTAACTACCTCTAATTATGGATCACTTATTAAATAGCAAGTGTCCATTTACAATAAATGTTATTCAAAACAACTAGCTAACAAATCTCCTAAAATAGAGCCTAAGATACGACACGTTTGGAGAATCATATCTTGTTACAACAATACACTAATTTTAAATGTCTCCATTAAATAATTAAACATTCTAGAATAATAATTGTTAATTTAATATCTTAAATGAATAATTATTTTATTTCAACTTTATAACCTATGATAATATTTTATTTTTGGATCATTTAACATTCCCCCTATGATCCAAATATACATTACAACAGATACCAAGTTCATCCCTGAACTTAGTAAATTTTATTCTGCCAAGTGGTTTCGTGAAAATGTCGGAGATCTGATCTTTGGAAGGACAATAAATTAGCTTCAAGACATCTCTGGCAATGAGAGATCTGATATGATGATACTTGGTGTCCACATGCTTTGTCTTTGAATGAAAAACTGGGTTCTTAGCAAGTTTGATGGTTGACTGGCCGTCAATGAATAATGATGTAGCTTCTACCTAAGAAATTCCCAAGTCCTGCAAAATTCTATGCAACCAAACAATTTCACATGCTTCTTCTCACGCTAAAATGTACTCTGCTTCTGCTCAAGAAGTAGCCACTATAGCTTGTTTCTTACAACTCCAAGACATTGCTGCTGACCCCGTGTTCATTAAATAACCTGATGTTGATGCTCGATCATCAATACTTCCAGCAAATTCGACATCTGAATATCCACCAAGTACAAAGTTTTTAGTCTTTGTGTAAAGAAGACCAAAATCTTTTGTTCCTTGGATATATCGAAGAACTATTTTAGCTGCATTCCAGTGGTTGTCTCGTGGTTCCTACATAAAACATGAAATAATACTGACTGCATAAGATAGATCAAGGCGAGTATTTTTCAAATAAATCAAGCTGCCAATCAACTGTTTGTAAGTAGTACTGTCCACCTTTCCCCCCTTCAAATTTTCAAAGTTTCAAGTTTTGCTCCATGGGGGTAAGTACAAGCTTGCAATCCTGCATGCCAAATCATTGAAGAACCTTTGCTGAATACTTACTCTGAGAAATGAAAATATGATGTGGACATTGGAAGAGTTCAACTCCAAGATAGTAGTGAAGTAATCCCAAATCTGTCATCTTAAAACCTGCATGTAACTCATTTTTCACGTGTGCAATATGATAATCATGTTTGCTAGTAATGATCAAATCATCTACATACATAACAAGAATTACCAGATATTTTCCCTGTTGTCGCACATACAAAGTATCATCAGATTCACTTCGTTGAAAACCAACTTTCTTAAGGTATTCATCCATCTTTGCATACCAAGCTCGGGGAGCTTATTTTAATCCATATAATGCCTTGATCAATTTCCAGACTTTATGTTCTTGTCCTTCAATTTCAAAACCTGGTAGTTGTGTCATATACACTTCTTCCTATAAATCCCGATTGAGAAAATCACTTTTCACATACATTTGATGAAATTTCCATCCTTTCTGAGTGGCCAATGCAAGTGTTAATTGGATGGTGTTCCACTTAGCTATAGGAGCAAACATTTCCTCATAATCATTGCCTTCCTGCTACACAAAACCTTTTGCGACAAGTCATGCTTTATACTTTTCAAGTTGTCCCTTTTGATTATACTTAATTCTGTAAACCCATTTGCATCCTATGGGTTTAACATTTGATGGAAAATCAACAAGTTTCCAAGTGTTGTTATCACTTACTGCTTGATATTCCTCAACCATAGCCTATTGCCATTCTTTATGTTTTACTGCTTCTTTGTATGTGGAAGGTTAAGTAAAATCATTTTCTATCAAGGCAAAATTGCCTTCACTTCTATGTGCCCTTTTGGTGCCCATTTTATTCTTCTCATCATGCTTTACATATTTCAAAATTTGAACTACCCATTTCGGTAGTTGGTGCTCACTTGTTTGTGACTCTGAAAAGTCTCCATCATTGTAAAGAGGATTAATATGAACTGATGTTCTTCGTTCAGGTGAAGAGTCTCAAGAATCACTGTCAGAAGAACTATTGTTGCATTGAGATGCAGATGAACTACTAGAAGACCCAGATGATGTTGTTGAAGTAGATGGACTGGATGACTCATCTTCAGAGGAAGGAAAATCATGTTCATACCAATTTGGTGAAGTTGGTTGACTTTGCATTTTTCCTTTTTTTTTACCCTCCTTAGTTTCTAACTTTTGAAGAAGACTTTCGATTTCTTCAGCACTCTTACTTTTTGTTTCATCAAAGATGACATCCCTGCTCACAATAAGGTTTTCCATTGGTCAAAACACGGTACCCTTTCTTCTCATAAGAATAGCCAATCATTGTGCATTTTAAACTTCTTGATTCAATCTTAGTTCGTTTTTCTTTCGGAACTAAGGCATAACATACTAATCCAAAAACTTGAAGATGTTTAACTCGAGGTTTGAAACCAAACCAAGCTTTATAAGGTGTGATTCCGTCTAAAGAAGCAGTTGGAGATCTGTTTCTTAAGTAGACAGTTGTATGCATTGCTTTTGCCCAATATATTGGACTTAACCTCTTGAAAGTTAACATGGATCTCACCATTCCTAACAAGGTGCGATTCATTCTTTTGACTACTCCATTTTGTTGTGGAGTGTAAACATTAGTAAGATGTCATCTTATGCCATTTTCATTGCAATAAGTTTTGAGTTCATTTGAAGTGAATTCTCCCCCATTATCTGTCCCGAGAGTACCTATCTTTTCTTTGACTTCATTTTCAACAAGTTGGCGAAAAATTTTAAACTTCTCAAATGCTTCTGACTTGTTCTTCAAGAAGTAAACCCAAGTCATTCTACTAAAATCATCAATGAATAGCAAGAAATATTTGCAACCACCAAATGAAGTTTGTAGTGGTCCACAAACATCACTATGAACTAGTTGTAGCCACCTATTTGCATGCCATGAACTTGTTTGAAAACTTTCTCAACTTTGTTTGCCATAAATGCAAGCTTCACATTTTTCATTTTCCCTTTTGAAAGTGGGAAGTCCTTTAACCATTCCTTGTTTCTACAATTGAGAAAGACTCTCAAAATTTAAATGTCCATATCTTACATACCATAGTCTTACAGGTGAAATACCTATAGTTACTGCCGCTACAAAATCAAAATGCCTTGGAATAAATGTCCCTTTCATATGTAACAGTTTTCCATCTTCATAACCTGTCATGACAGTTTTCAAGCTTTATTTGACTGAATTAATCTTGACTAAACCATCTTCCATAATCACCTGATTTCCTGCTTGTCGAATCGTGACTAAAGAGAGCAATTTTTCCTTAAAAGTTGGTACATACCATACATTGGAAATCATTTTTTCTCCAATGCCAGGGAGAAAAACTTTAACTACTCCTTTTCCATAAGGAGTATGTTTTGTATCATCTACAAGAAAAATGGAATTAAGTTGGCAATCTTGAAAATTTCAAAAAAAAATCACATCGACAAGTCATGTGCTGAGTTTCCCCTGAATCTAAGATCCAGGCATCTTCATGATCACTTCTAAGATGGGATGAAAGTTGTGATGCTGGCAAGGAAGTATAACCATATTCTAAGTTATCATCATCTTGATCATTTGCAAATTGTGTTGAGTGCTGCTGAAACTTGGGAATTTTATTAAGAGAAGTTCGACAATCTTCAACATAATGTCCAACTTTGTTACATCTTCGACACACAATTTGACTTAAGTCTCTTCCTCTTCCTGAAGATTTTCCTTTGCCTCTGCTTTGACTTCTATTTTGAGATTGTCCTCTACCTTGATTATTATTTCCTTGTCCTTGAAAATTGCCTCTTCCTTGGCTATTTCCTCTACCTTGAAAATTACTCCTTCCTGAACTGTTGCCTATGTTAAAGTTGTTTCCTCTGCTTTGGCTTCGACCTTGACTTTGTACATTATGTGCTGCTTGATTTTGATTGAAATTTCCTCTACCTCTACCTCGAGAACTGTCTGCTGATGATTTACTAGTGTTGGCCTCTGTGAAAAAAACATCTTCACCAACTTTCTTCTTCTTCCCAAAGGTTTTATCATGTTGGGTCAACATTTCGCAGAGCTCATCAAACTTTAGTTTCTCTAATTTCCAAGTTAATTGTAGAGTCTCCAAAAAATGTGTGTGGGAAGAAGGAAGTCCAACAATTACAATTGTGACCATAAATCTATCATCTGTTGCTCGAAAACCAGCATTAATGATTTCCTACCTAGTATTCTTAAGTATTGAGATATATTCAAGAACATCACCTCCTTCAGTCAATTTTTGTTGTAACAATTTTAATTGCAGATCAACTTTATTTGATTCGAGCTAAGTATCAAAGAGGTCTTTAAAAGTTTTCAAAACAAACCATGCATCTGTAGCATTTTCTATATGGACATACATTTCATCATTGACAAAAGATTTAATAAGAGCTAAGGCTTTGGCATTCTTAACATCCCATTTTTCTAGTGCAACTGCATCTGTTGGCTTATTTGGCTTAATATCTCCATCACATATACCCTGCCATAATTCATTATAAATGAGACTGATTTCGATGAGACGGTGCCATTCTTTATAAGATTTTGTGCCTTCAAGTTTTACGGAATCAGAAAACAAATTAATCAACTTAAACATTGTAGCGTTGATGCTTCGCACCAAGAATCAGAACAAAAATTTCAAGATGGGCAACACACCACGCAAAAAACACGATCTATCGGGGCTTGGCCTTGACCCTCGTATAGTCATTGAAGCATGAGAAAAATGACTGAGCTTTGCACTTGGCTCTAGTAATTTCTCAAAAATTACAAGGTAACTTTCAAAGTTTGACTTTAATAATGATGCTCTTGCAGGTTGAATTTTTTTGTTTCGAGTTGTCCTCCATGCTGGTTGCTAGCTAGCTCAGGCTAGCTTCTTACTAGCTTAGGTTGGCTTCTGCTAGCTTCTTACTCGCAAGCTGGCTCATGCTGGGTTGTTTCACTACAAAAAATAAAAGAAACTGAAAAAAAAAATCGCCACAGATACCCAAATCGCACTACAAACAACACTGGCATTAAGTTTCAGTAGCTGAAAGAATTCTTTATTTTGTATCTCAAATTAAATTTTATGATCTCCCAACCACAACATTTGAACATTTCTCAAAATACGAAGCTATCCTCAGAAGAGCCCCACCATTAAGAGCCTAGAAGAGCACTCCAGAATAACAATTAATATGGTACAGGCTTAGGATTTCTTTGAAAGGGCTATGACACTAAAATTCACTAAATCAAGAATTTTCTTGCTGAACATTTTGAATGACTCCGACAACATCCTTCAATAAGATTTCAGGTGAACTAGGTCCATGGCATGTAGGAGAAGGTCACCTTCCATCAAGTTCGTATAATTTTCCAATGTGGATCCACATTAACGCGCAAATCCACATTAAGCAAACAAAACGTAGATCCACATTAACGCAAACAAAATGTAGATCTAGTTCAAAAGAAAGTTTGTTTGAGTTTCAATTGGCTAGCTAGAAGCCAACAATCTAAACGATCACGGATCTTCTAGAACGAGATCTCAATATGTGATTCGGGCTGGAGAATACATCGCATGTAATTTGAACATGTTGTTGATGCTATGCTCAATCTAAAAACTGCTAGTACGTTGTACAAAATCTGGAAGTTTGTTGGTGACATCTGAAATCTTTAAGAACTCTGGTGCTTCACAACCATATCATTGTCTTGACACTTGAGTAATTGATTAAAACCCACAATCTATTCTTATAGATTTTGGCTGGGGGAGAGATGATGATTCGTTCTCATAGAATCGAAGTATTGCCAGCCCTTCCAACCAGTTCTGTGATGAATGGAAGAGACTACAGGAATCAAAGAACTCTGAAGAATCCACCGAGCACAAGAGTCTTTGTCAAAGTCTGAATGTTGATGCTGGCACAGCCACTCAATAGATGCAAATCCACATCGTTGCATCACAATAGCCATACAGATTTTGCACAAAAGTCACACAGATTTTGCATTTTTTTTTACAATAAAATCTGATTTTAGAATTTACAAATCTAAAATCAATAATAAAATTAATGTTCCTTATAAACAAAAAACTGGACAAATTCCATACCAATCATATGTTGGGCAGTTCAATAGAGTTTTCCAAAAACTTGTAGAGCTGGAATCTCCTCTTCACATCAACTACAACATGACTGGAGCTCCGATACCACATGGCAAAAGTGTCCTCAAACACGTAATTTTATTGATCAGAAAAAAACAATTACATATTTGATTTTCAAAGAGTTTACACCCAAACAACCAAACACTCTTGCAATGAGATATTTATAAGCTCAATGTCCTAACTACCTCTAATTATGGATCACTTATTAAATAACAAGTGTCCATATAAATGTTATTCAAAACAACTAGCTAACAAATCTCGTAAAATAGAGCCTAAGATATGACACATTTGGAGAGTCATATCTTGTTACAACAATACACTAATTCTAAATGTCTCCATTAAATAATTAAACATTCTAGAATAATAATTATTAATTTAATATCTTAAATTAATAATTATTTTATTTCAACTTTATAACCTATGATAATATTTTATTTTTGGATCATCTAACAACAAGCTTGAAACGAAAAACTATGCTTGGATTCAATTTCATTTTTAGACAAGCTTGAAACAAGGAACCATGCTTGAATTCAGTTTCATTTTTACACAATCTTGAAATGAAGAACTATGCTTGAATTTGGTTTCATTTTTACACAAGCTTGAAATGAAGAAATATGCTTGAGATTGGTTTACATGCCCCTAGCATGATGAAAGGGAGAGTGTCCTGTAACCAGATGGAAGTCGCTACGATGAAGTAGGACAGGTATCCAACACCTTTTTGGCTTCATCCAGATAGGGAAAAAGGTGAATGGGGTGATTCCCTTCACATAACCTATAGGGAAACTTAACTTTACCACTAGGTGCATGCCCCCCAAGCTTGATTACATTCACCTAAGTAGACTACTTATGGCTATTAGGTGGATGGAATGAAGGTTCTTTTACGAGATCAAGTGAATGACTCGACTGGGATTTTGCGAGATCGAATCAAAGATTCGAATTGGAACTTTTCTTAAGGGGACCTTGTTTCTTTTTTTAATGAGATTTACATAAAGACAAGGAACTATGCTCATACTCCTTGTTTCATTTTTTAATGAGCTTGACACAAGACAAGGAACTATGCTCATATCCTTGGATTCATTTTTTAGTGAGGTAGACACAAGACAAGGAACTGTCCTCATAGGAGTTGTTTCATTTTTTAATGAGGTTGACACAGTAAAAGAACAATCGTCATGAACTTGTTTAATTTTTTAATGAGGTTGACACAGTAAAAGAACTATCCTCATGAACCTGTTTCATTTTTTAACGAGTTTGACACAGTAAAATAACTATCCTCATACTCCTCGATCACGACCCATAAGAGGTTATGACTTCCAAGAGGTTCTCATTAGATCAGAAAATAATGCTCTAGAAGGGATCAGTAGCAAGGAATCTGAGATCTAGTTCCAATGCCCCAGTGCATAATGTACAACATCACGGAATTGATCGTTCGTTGATGTAGGCATAGAATGGGTTGCCACATAATTAACCCGTGGTGGGGATGATACCATTGGTACAAAAGGAACACTTAGGGAATATGGTTGACTGGAAGCCATATTTGAACCGGGAAATCAAAGATGGTCAATGGTGACAATTCTACCTTCATGCGGGAAACACATCACTCAAAAGAGTGTGGAAGCAATAGCTCCCATGTCATAAACATAGTCACGCCCTAGAAGTAAATTGTAATCTAAAGGGCCTAGGACTACCATCACATTCAGATAAACGATTTTTCCTCCCAAAGTAATAGACAACTGAGGAAGGATCCCTAATGGTTGACTAGTTCCTCTGTTAAAATCTAACAGATTCTAGGTAATAGGCACAAGTGGCGGTGAACTGAGTGCTTTCCAAGCAATTGAGGAAAGGAAACTAATAGATGCACCTTCATTTATAATAGTTCCATATGCAATCATATTACAAACCTATATTATGATCTGGAAAGGCACATAAGAAGGAAGACAGAATCCTGCCAGTCAATTCCAATCAAAGGAAGTGACCAGAATACTTGAAGGGGGTACTGTAAGAATGGGAGAATTAACCCCTTGAGTTACTAGAACGAGAGGATTTTCCTCCTATCTTGATGGAACAGGAGGGTTGCCTCCAAGCTCATTTGAATTTGAAGAAACAAAAATACCCCGAGTGGTATCATAATCACTCTCTTCAAGAAAGGTACGATTAATCGAAGGTAAAATTGGGTCAACTGTTTCCTCGACCTATTGATTTGGGTTAGGTATAGACTCATAAGATTCACTTTCAGAGGGAGTGGGTTTTACCGATGGTTGACTTGAGTCAGTCAATTCATCAACTAGTGAAGGATTAAGGGAGAGTCTTATGTAACTAGACTAAAGTCGTTGTGGAGAAGTAAGACAGTTATCCAACACTTTTTTGGCTTCCTCTAGATAGGAACAAAGGTGAATGGGGTGATTCCCTTCACATAACCTATAGGGAAACTTGACTTTACCCTTCTTTCCATGAAATTTACTACCACTAGTTGATGGTGTGTCACCAACATGATCTCAAGAAGTTGATGACATGGGATGTTGTGAATGAGAAGACCATTCTTCTAAGATCTGAGGAATATCATGACAATTTCAAAGAAGATGGTCTCCCGCACAAAATTTGTATAGATATCGTACTTTTGTGAGGTTTGATGGATGGTTTCCCATCAGATGTTGCATTCAAAGCAATGGTTGTGTGGTTGCCCCTCTACTGAATTTGCTTCTTCTTCTTCTTCTTCTTCTTAGCAACCTGGTTACTAGTACCAATACTTTCATCAAGCGAAGAGGAAGAAGGGGAGGAAGAAACAACTGAGGAAGAAGGAAAAGGGTCAACTTTAGAATCAATTGGAGGTTGATTTTGTCTAGTTGGAGGAGTACTTGATTACAGAGAAATCATGACATTTTGAAAAAATGAGGTTGAAAACAACCATACTGGAAAGCCAATGGTAAATCCTGAAAGGGACAATGTAGCCATATAAGGAGCACCAATATTTCCGAAAGGAGGAAAGGAACTAGGATTCCCATCAAAAGGAATTCCTTGATCAGTGGAATCTGCATTTGTCACCATATGTTTCAACCTAAGATAAACTAAGGAGTGAGCATGGAGGATGTTATCCATGGTCAATTAATTTTATTTTAATCAAAATAACAAAACAAAACAAAAAAGGGATAATCTAGGCAAAAAGCTTACCAAGCAACTGTGAATTGCAGAATACCTCCTCGCGAACCAAGAAGTACGGGCAGACAATCTCCCCAAATGTTGTGTTTGGTGTATCACAGTGTACAAGGTGGCTGACTCGGTTACCTAAAGATGGATAGCAACCTAGTTTTGTCCTCCCACATATGCCCGAAAGTACGTGGAGGCCCAATCCATATAAGCATTTTCTAATGCAAAACCACATAGTGAGAGCATTCCCACACAACCCTATATACCGGAAGGTACGTGGACGAGATATGATATACTTATGTACATGGAAGGAGGTATCACACTCAAGATGTACTGCAGAAAAGTTAGCAACAACTACTTTGTTTTATGATGCCAGAACACGTCTCTATCCTAGAACCTATAAATGTTTTTCATTAAGTGACAATGCTCCATTAGGTAAATTCAGATAAATGTTAAGTTGACCTTCTTCAAAATTTTCCTTTCAAGGTTCACCATGTGATGTATGTTTGTAATTCCTAAAATGCAACTAATATGATAAGCATTATTTTCATTCGATTGAACAATGAAAACCTTAGCTAGTAGGGATAGAGCAATCAAATCTTTGACAAAAAGCAAAGAGCACATCTAATGTAATTTCCCTAGCTATTCCTTTCAAGCATTCACAAACTACAATATTGTTAATTTTAATTTTGTGGAAAAACCTGTGAGCAATTATGAAACCAACGTTTTGGACTAGCTTAGTGAGTCCATCATCAGGGCAATGAGATTTAACTCACTAAGCTAGTCCGAAACGTTGGTTTCATAACTGCTCACAGGTTTTTCCACAAAATTAAAATTAAAAATTTGAGCAACCTGTATGGACTCCCTCTTCAATACAATATGTTACACAAAATATGAACAAAAGGAAATATGCACATACAATCAGTCAATCTTTAATAAGAGTGAAGACTTTTACGACAGTTCTGTTTCGAAGGAAAATAAGGCTTTACAACACTTTCTTTCGAACAAATATTAATCAACTATATTCTAAATTTGAATATAGACTGATAATGAAAAAGAAAACATTTAAGAAATATTAATCAATCAAGTAAAAGTAGGGCTAAACAAGGAGATAGAAACTTATTCTCTGAGACATAACATTCATTGATCAATCAGCAAGAAATCAAACCAAGGAAATTTGGTAAAAACTCAATCCAAAGGTGGGAATTTGACCTAAGGTGGATCAGCGTAGGTCAAAGAGGGCCTAAATTCACTTCAGAGAACTATCTCTCACTCAAGGGTGCTCTGCAGAGCGCTGTCCCCTGACCAAGCTTGCGCTGATTCCTGAGAGGCCACCCAAAAGTCATCTAACCTCAATTGTTTTACCAAATAACACTTCAACAAGGCTGAAATACAATCAATGAACACAAGTAGGGTCTACAAGAATGTCATAGGAGGTGGATAAGCTACTAGGAAAGGTGATAGTTCCCCAGTGGAGTCACCAACTTGTTTTGGAGAATTTGGTATCTATGGATAAATACTGATTCCCTAGATAAGTAGCCATATCTAGAACAACAGTTTAAAGTGTTTTAGTCTTTTCCTATAAGCAATAGATAAGATGAGAAGATGAGAAGACCTACTTGTAGTTCCGCTTTTCTCTAGTCTCCCTTGTATCAATCCTATCCCTCCTTCTCATACTTAATATGCTTGAGAAGAACCTGTAAACACAACAAAAAATAAAGAACTGATCAAAGCAAAAGATCCATTAAATATAAGTGAATGGAATCAAATAAAATTCACACATATAAAAATTATAAAACAATACAAACATATGGGAGAAAGGTTCAAACACTTTATTGAATATAATAAGGAATTACAACCATTGGTGTCTTATTCAAAGCCATTCCTCTAGCTTGGATCCATCCACATCACATCAAAAGCATGACAAACTTGTAGCATTACAATACTTTCTTGAAAGCCAAATCTCATTGCAACATTATCTCCTTAATTCAACATAATCCAACCCCTGATCACTTAGATGAGTGGTCAATTTATAGGGATATGAAGGAGGTTTTTTCATAAATGGTGGCATTGAATGGCCTTCCATACTTAGAATTAGTTCCATGGAGGAAGGGATGAGAGGATAGGATGCATCTTAACTCATTCCTCATCCATTTTCGAGCTCATAGGAGTTGATAAGTGAGGGAACCTTCTAGATGACTCCAAAAGATAAGAATATTCCCCAAACCCTATGTGAATTTCATTCAAACTTGCCTAGCACAAGTGAAAGGAAGCCTAAGTGCTCTACAGAGCACCCTGCCATGGACTTACCTGCTCTGTAGCGCACCCTTACATGAGCTTACCTGCGCTAGTCCCTTTAGAGGCCATTTCTGGATGTGTTCAAGTCTTGAAACTATTGGGAAGGAGGCATTCAAAGGGGTGACTTGTTTAGGACATGTAGCGACTAATATTAGGGTTTGATGAGCCCTAAAACATTGATCTGGATGATGGGATTGATGTGCCTAAATGGATTTGTAACACTCCCTTGCCCATAGCATGAGAGAGACTATGGCCTAAGAGGTCCAGAACAACAATAGGATCTAGGGATAGGATGTCTGAGAGGCTGACTTGTCTTCTAATGGTTATGTTGATGATGTTGGATGACTATGTGTGATGTTCCATACATTCCATTTCGTTAAGGTTACTAAGGACGTTGAATCATATCATAGTGGCCTCTCGTCGGAGGTTTGCCCCGGCTGGTTGGTTGCTTCGGTAGATGTGGAAGGAGGGTGTTACAGAGTGGTATCAGAGCATGGTTGCAATCTCCTTAGGTTGTGTGTGGATCATGCTTTCATGTTGGTTTCATATGTGTTCCTTATGCACATATTCCATGTGCTTGTTTCATTTGCACGGTGTTGATCATGGTTGTAGTGATGTTTCCATGTGAAGGTTGAAGGTGTTGTCATGGAGTATGTCTTCATGTGTGTATGGTTGACTATGGATTTTTATGCATGTTAGTGATCACATATTATCAAGTTCACATGAGGTGGTTGTTGTTTTCATGCATGAGATCATGGGGTGTGTCATTGGTATGGTCATGCATTAATGACTGGGCTCTAGCTAGAATGATGTGTATATGTTTTTGTAATCATATGTTATATGTATATATGGAGTTTTTATGCATGTATGGTCTTGATTATAGTTATGCATGAATAGTAGGTCAAATATGCCTTGTGAATTCATTGTATGCAATTTAGGTCATCATGATGCTATTGGTTGTTATGATGCTAATGTGTTGGCTGAGATAGGGTAGGATATGCAGATCATCATAATGAGGTTGCAACATTAGACTTTGGGGTAAGAGAAGATTGTCATACAGGTATAATATGCTGGTATGTAGTTTAAGGATTGTTATATGCATTAGGGTTACATACATTAGGTTTATGTACATTTTTTTATGTTATGGTTCCATTCATGACAAATGTTAGCTGATTAGTCTAGTTATATCTGGCTTAACTTCAGTCAATCTTCGGGTTGGTTTATGAATGAACATCTGACTTGCAAACATCCTAAGTGCCCTGGTGGTAGCTTAATAACCTCATAATATCATACCCCTATACTTTGTGTTTACTATCCATCATAAGCTCAGCCTAAATCACTGAACTTAGCTGCAAATTGTGAGTGAAAACCAAGCTCAGTCTCATCCTTGGACCATCTCACTGTCTCTCATTGGCAGTTTGGATGCATTGCACCTCCTGTGTGCTGTAGGTGAGATGCATCCCTGTTTCCCTTAAGGATAGGTACGATGATTGAATGAGACTGTTTCCCTCTCTGGATTTTGGATTTTTCTTTATTTTTTTCAGCTCTATTTAGTAGTTTTGCTGCTTATGATCAGTATATCAGTGTTGAAGCCTTCTTCCTTTACATTATTCAGCCTCCATTGATAAGGAATTGTAAATGTTTTTAATGTATTCTTCCTCTTTTGGATAGTTGATTGTACTTTTTCCATTATAATTGATTTGAATTGTTAGTATTTGAAGTGTTGAAAGCAGTTTTCCATCCGAAATTGAGAGTGTCGTCTTAGTCTTCCTTTCGTTTTGAAAAGAAATTGTTAAAGTTTCGCTTTGAAGAAAGTAGTTCAGATCTATACTTAGTTTTCTTTCTGGCATTCACACATTAAGGAAGCGGAAAAACAAATACATGCATGTGCATTTGAATTTAGACTGCATGCGGAAAATGATTTAGGAAAAGTGCATTCAGTGTGTGCTCTCTGCTCTCTGTTGAAAGAATCATACTTTTCTTTCCTTAGTAGCTAGGATTTTCATTGCTAAAAGAAAACAAACGACTGTTTATCATTTTAGATCACATATTTAGGAATTTTACATCTACATCACACGGTGAACCTTGAAAGAAAAACTTCTTAACAAAGATCAACTTTAAAATAAACCTCAATGAACATAAAAACACTTTGGAACCTAATGCACAACATCTAGAAGGCTAGGCTAGAGACGTATTCCGGCATCATAAAACCTAGTAACTATCATTTTCATCGAAGGTTGGGTGATTCCTCCTCTTTGATATGACAAGTGCTAGTACGGACTTGTGCTCCCCGTACCATCGAGTATATATTTGGAGACCACAATAGGCTGATATCCTTTATCCTTAGGAATCCATGTCTACCGCCTTATCAATCGCAATGCACTAAACATAACATTCAGGAACATTGACTGCTATACGTTAAATCCTTGGTAATTTCTCTTTAATTTACCACCAAGGTGTATATTGCAGTTTTGCGATTGGTTTGGTAATCCCTCTGTCTAGACTTCTAGAGTAGTCACTTTTGTTCCTTTTCAACTCTCTAAAAGAAAAGGTCCATCTGAGCACTTGTCACTTCAGGCTCATTAAATATCGAAGGCGACTAGAGTCATCTTTAGCTTTTTCTTGACTCTTAAAAATTGAAAAAGCAAGTTGTGTCAAAGCATCATAAAATTAATTTAATTCGGAATAACATTTTCCCCTTTTAATTTTGAGTTTATAAAGTAATCCGAAATCGTGGAAGAAAGTCAATTGAAACCCGGTCGTTCGTGGACACTAATGAGTCAACCATCTTTGACTCCAGAAACAAAGTCATTCCGGGCCAAACAGTCTCGTTTAACTGGGTTGAAATCTCCTAGTTTATTTGAAACTTCTGTTTGAACATCATTAGAGACTCCAGTTACTCCAATTATTTCTGGAACCCCTACCTTTACAGAAGAAGTTCCACAGTTACAAGAGGATGTTAGAACTGATCCTACTGTAAATGTAAACACTTCTATCCCTGAACTAGCTCCCACTAGAGCTGATTCAGAAGGTGTCACCCCTCCAGTATCTGTCACTGGATAAACTATACCTTATTCGGCATCAGAAATAATTTACAGACCTGACGGTCTACCTCTTCCACCTGGAATGATTACTATAGAAGAGATTGTAGAGTATCTTCCATCCAGTACCCCATTGCATTTTGGAACTGGGCTCCACCTATATCCTTTTGCTACAAAAGTTAGTTCTTTTAATCACCCTTCATCGCAAGTTCCTTTCGAATCGCTAGGAAATCTTTTGGATAGACTTAATATTTCTGAACAACCATCAACATCTAGGACTGTGTCATCTGATACAACCGTAGTAGAGCCTGCTACCACTACTCTGACAATGTTTGTTGGTCTACCATCTGTCCCAACTAGTTCTCAACCGCAAGATGGAGTCCACCTAGGGACTACTTCGATAGCATGGTCTGTTCCTATTTGTTCGTCCAGAATCTTATCTGGAATTTCTTATGTTGAGATTCAACAAATTGATCCTTGACATTAGCATCAATTTGGGTAGTCCAGTCTCCAAAGACCAATTTACCCCTTGAACACTGGATTGCTGCCATATGGGGGGTAGTACGCATTTTCATTGTTCCCTCCAAGAGAACAATAATATGTGAGTTCCCAGCAAGATTCGGGTCGAACTGGAATTGCATCTAGTGGTTGGGTACCGATACTACCTTAACAATCAAGAGTTTTGTATTCAATGCAACAAAATCAACCTGTGTCGAACATTCCCACTACACCTGCTATTGTGATGGTATCGCAAGTACAAGCGCTGCTTGTTGTATGTTAACCTCAAGTCTCTCAGATCATAATACAACAGCCTCTTGTCTCCACGACTCAATCACAACCGCAGATTAGTGGCTCCTTAACTGGAGTGACTCAGGCTCAAATGGGTACTATCAACCCTCATCTTGGTCAAACATCCAGTATTGGACAGCAACAAATGGTCCAACAACCATGGCTGGTACAATACCAACAACCACAATTCCAACAAGCTTACCAAGGACCTGAGCAACAAGTATTTGCGGGTAATGGGCAACCGTATGTTCAAAACAGTTACCAACAATCATATTATAATGGTTATACCCATCAACCTTATCAAATTTATCAGCATCAAATACGTTATGCTGGTATGCAAAGACCCACTACTCAGGCGATCACATCCTATCTTGGGTATGCTTCGCCAAACCTAAATCAGTAGTTCCTTTTGTAGGAACTTTAGAATTACCAGATCTGAACTGGCTAACAAATGATCCTATTGCTTACGCCCCTTGGTGGCCAATGATTCCTCATAAACTTCCGTCCGATATTCCTAAATTCAATGGAAATATAGGTGAAGATCCATTGAATCACGTAATGACCTTTCATTTGTGGTGTTCATCCAACACCCTCAATTATTATTCAATTAGGCTTCACCTTTTTCAGCGAACACTAACTGGTCCGACAGAGAAATGGTACATTGAATTGCCTAGAGCTTCATTTGATAAGTTCAGCACCCTGGCCACCACCTTTTTAACCCATTTTCAATTACCCATAAGGTACTAAACAAGAATAGAGCTCCTTACCAATTTTAAACAGACAACATCCACTCACATATTTGATCATATTCATGAGTGGCGACATCGTCGTCGAATGGTAAAGACATATGTTCCTAATCAGCTTCTAGTTGAATGGTTTATTAAGTCATTATTACCTTCTATCACAGAAGATGTGGCCAAGGGAGGAGTCGTCATTGAATAGCAAGTCGTTGCTCATGCACAATATCTAGACTTCATCTATACTCAGTCTGGCACACTCTATGACAAAATTCCTAATGCTCCTAGACCAGAATTTTCCGTTCCTCCTCGTCCTAAATCAAATAGGGACACTAATGCCGACGATCGTGTGATTGGAACCTCAAGTACACAAACCGCAAAGGCCCCATCTGGTAAGGCCCTTGCAGTTTCTAGTGAAAAAGCAAATGACAAACTTCCTGCCTCAGATGGTAATGCTGTGTCGTCGGACAAAGGCAAAGAACCGAAGCAACGACGGGGCAAGAAGAAAGGGAAAAACAAAAAGAAGAAACAGGAAGACTCCACTCCTGAAAAATCTTCTGAAAACCCTACTGGGAAAAAGAAACCTACTTAGCCATGTTTCATATGTGATGGGGACCATTGGATGAAAGATTATCTGCATCGAGCTGAGGTCATGAAGTTCTTCAAGAAATCAAGTACCTCGGTGGTATTGACTGATCTGTTTCCAAACCCAAAAACTAATTTGGTTGCTATCGATAATGCTTCCCCATCCCAAGTGCTTATGTTGTCCATTTTGAAATAGCAAAATGATGCTTTGATATCGACAAGGAATAAATATTATGGGAATCCACAGATGCCGAACAACAAGGCCATAGATCAACCTAGTAG
The DNA here is from genome assembly GCA_000404065.3 of Pinus taeda. Classification (NCBI taxonomy): domain Eukaryota; kingdom Viridiplantae; phylum Streptophyta; class Pinopsida; order Pinales; family Pinaceae; genus Pinus; species Pinus taeda. The sequence goes on from APFE031121952.1 coordinate 110,786, forward strand.
TTCGACAACAACTTTGTCCAAAGTTGTGCCACCCGTCATTCTTGAGCTAACAATAAAACCACCAAAGGGAGTAGTACATAAATCGACATTTAATGCTCGTGCTTGAGTAGCACAAAATTATAATATAGTAGAGGCTCTGGCTCAATCACCATCTGCTATGTCAACACTTGAAGTATTGCAAAATTGCCCTCCCAAAAGTAGGCTCTATTATCAACAATAGGTGGGATTGACCCAACGGATTCCAATTTTGTGGCCTTTAACCATAAAGGATATGAACCTTAGTTACCAGCTCAACTCTCTTTCCTCGTACAGGTAAAAGCCCTCAACAAAACTATTCATCGAACAATCATTGATGAGGAGGCATCTACCTATATTATGTCGATGAGTTGCTAGAAAAATTTAGGCTCACCACCCTTGTCAAGATCATCAATGACATTAAAAGCATTCGATGGATGAACATACATGCCATATGGGATTTTAAGTAACTTGCAAGTTGAACTGGGGGACAAGATAGTAAAAATTGAAGTTGAAGTTATCGATGGAAACCTTGACTACACTATCTTACTAGGAAGGCCCTGGATTTATGCTATGGCTGTTGTTGTGTCAACATATTTTAGAATGATTGCATTTCCCTTCCAAGGCGGAATTACAATCATTGACCAACTAACCTTTTTCCCCAACAGTTTGCAAGCTACGGGAAGCATTCCAATGATCCATGGAAGCTCTCAATCACTTCAAAATGTCAGAGTAGGCCTCCTAAAAGACCCTGCCTTAATGGGTACTTTTGCCCTCCTGCCTCCGAGTAATCTGGCAGAAGTGGCCATGGTGGAAACCTGTAATATGGTATCTTCTACATCAACAAAGATTAAGAAGATTTCTGAACATTTTTTTAGCATGGATCATCGCCAAGTGTTGCCTCCAAGCCCCATACAAATTTTGTAGCAACCAATTTTCTTGGTTTGGACGACAAACCTAAATCAACATTGATCAAGTGTTTGGATAGAGAGGTCTCTAGAATATGGCAACTCTTTGGATCCTTGGTCATGTATACATGTTACAGAAGAAGGAATCATTCATTCAATGATGATAGGAGAGGCACCTTGGGAAGATTACTAGCATCCTTCCCATCTTCCAGATAACAACGAAGATTATTCCAGCGACCTTAATCATCCTTCAGTTTTTGATTTTCTATCAAATACTGTAAATACGGTGGATTTGAAGTGAAATCTTTCCAATATTGAAGAAATTATCGCCATAAATATCTTGACCAAATCTAATTTTGTAGAGAATATTCATGTTGGCAAATCTTGTTCTTCTTCAGAACTGAAAATATATTGTGCTCTTTTTCACGAATTCAGGGATGTCTTTGCATGGTCATATGAAGAAATGCCAGGCATTGACTCAAGCATAGTTGAACATGAAATAAAGATGTATCCAGATGTCAAACCAATACGACAACAACTTCGGCAAGTTCACCCGATAAAAGCCGCTGCCATCAAGGCAGAAGTTGAAAAACATTTACATGCTGGTTTCACTTACCACGTTCCTCTAACTGATTGGGTATAAAATATTGTTCCTGTCATGAAAAATCAAGGAACAATTAGAGTGTGCATCTTCTACAGGGATGTAAATCAAGCTTGTCCAAAGGACAACTACCCTACACCCTTCATCGAGCAGATAATTGATGAATGTGCCGGATGCAAAATATTTTCATTCATGGATGAATTTTTCAGATACAATCAAATAAACATCTGCCCACAGGACAAGTCAAACACTACATTTATATGTCCGTGGGGCACATTCACATATCGTAAACTACCTTTTGGTTTAAAGAATGCAGGGGCAACTTTTCAGAGGGCAATGAATTATGCCTTCCACGGCATCAAACACATCGTTCAACCATATCTCGATGATCTACTGTCTCATTCGCGAAAGCGGACTGATCATCCACAACATTAGAGAGCTATATTTCTATGTTATCAACACTACAAAATACGACTCAATCCACACAAGTGTGTGTTTTGTGTTAGTTCTGGCTGTTTACTTGGTTTCGTAGTTTCAAAGGATGGGATTCGATTTGACCCATGTAAGGTTCAGGCAATCATCGACATGCCTCCACCTTCAAATTTGCTTCAAATTCAAAAACTCTAAGGGAAAGCAAACTTTCAGAGGAGGTTCATTCCAAATTACGCCGAACTTGCTAAAGGTTATATGCATATTTTGAAAAAAGAAGTGTCCTTCAACTGGGATCAGGTTGCGCAAGCTTCCTTTCATGCTCTAAAGGAATCCCTAATAAAATCATCATTAATGTACGCTTTTGATTATCAAAAAGACTTTAACCTGTATCTAGCTGCAGCAGATATAACCATCGCAATGGTTTTAGTAGAAGAAGAGAATGGAATCGAACATCTGATCTATTATTTAAGTCAATACTTAAATGATATAGAAAGCAAGTACTCCTATGTTGAAAAGTCGGCTCTTGTAGCTGTTCAAGCAGTACAGAGATTTCGACATTATATCCTCTTTTGCAAAACTACCATTTTGTCAGTTTGCAACCCTATGACTTACATTCTGTCCCGTCGATTACTAGGGGAAAATATTCAAAATGGATAGCCATATTGCAAGAGTTTGACATGAAATTCATAAAATCCAAATCAAAGAAATCTCTATTTTTTTCGGAGTTACTATGCGACCTCCCATCGTCGTCCAACGATTCAACATCCAAAACATCAATCATGGATGAAGCTTTGTTTCTGATATCGTCAAGCGATCCATGGTATGGAGATATACTGATCTATCTCCAAACCCAAACATACAGGCCTAATATCTCTCACTCCGAACAATGACGTACTCGATACCAAGCGAAAGACTACATGATCGTCGGTGATACACTTTATCGCCAAGGTATCGATACAGTTCTGTGAAGGTGCCTCATGCATGAAGAGGCCAAAAATGTCCTGAATGATTGTCATTCAGGCACATGTGGAGGGCATAAATCTGGTTATGCTACGGCACAAAAGATCTTGTGAGCAGGTTACTTCTGGCCTAATATATTCAAAGATTGCATAAATGCAGTCAGAAGTTGTCATGCTTGTCAAATATTCGACCGCAAAACCAGACTACCACCCACACCATTGCATCCAATAGTTGATGTTGGGCCATTCACCAAATGGGGTATAGATTTCATGACATGTAACCCCACCTCCGCCAAGGGGCATGGGTATATCATAGTCATAGTTCACTATTTTACAAAATGGGCTGAGGCGATGCCTACATTAAACAACAGTGACAAAACAACTGCTCTTTTCTTTTTCAATCATGTAGTCTCTAGATTCTGTGTTCCACAGGCTATAGTCACAGATCATGGATCACATTTTCACAATCACATGATGGTTGAATTAGCCATCAAATTAGGATTATCCCATGATAGTTCTACTCCATATTATTTGCAAGCTAACGGACAAGTTGAAGCCATCAACAAGGTCCTGAAGCGCATGTTGAAAAGGATGATTGGAGTCCACGAACGGAATTGGCACATAATCCTGTACTCAACTTTATGGGCATATAGGACATCAGTGAGAAATGCGACTGGATTTACACCCTTTCAGTTGGTGTATAGCCTGAAAGCAGTCTTATCGATTCTATGTGAATTTCATCTCTCAGGCTCGCAGTAGACCTACTTCCTGAAACTTTAGAGGAAGAGGCTCATTTCTTGGAACTAATCCAATTAGATGAAACCCTTCATGATGTCTCTTTGGCTAACGAAGCTCATAAGAAATGTGTCAAGGCGCAATTTGACAGAAATGTCAAACCCCGTGCCTTCTCAGAAGGTATGATCAGGAATCCAATAAGTTGGGAGCAGGTAAGTTCGAACCATTATGGATGGGCCCCTACATTGTTAAAAGAGTATTGGAAAAAGGAGCCTACAAGCTAGTAGATTACGATGGGATTCCACTCTCGCAACCCAGGAACGGGTTGTATCTTAAGTGTTACTATGCTTGATTAAGTGTGGTAATCTCTTTATATGCTTTTGTTATGTTTTTTGTTTTCGTCAAGAGTTATTATTTTGGTTAGGCAATCCACTTTGCATTTGTTGCATATGTTGGACCTATTGGAATCATTTGTTAGATACACCGACAAAGCTAGTCATAGTACGCGGTGTCGAGTCGTAAAAAGGGTCTCTTTCACCTCTAATTACCTCACATTAATTTGTCAATCCAGGAACGTTTTGTTATTTCAAAGAGTGTCTTAGTCTGAGGCTCACATTTGCTAGAGTGATGCTAGTAATATAGTGGTCAATAAAATACAAGAGTAAATGGATGCTTGAAGAAAATCTACTTATAGCAAACTACTTTTAAAGGCTAAATCATACATTCAGAAAAATAAGCAATATATCAGCCAAGGGTCCAGTAACAATAACTCATCCCTTTAGAAACTGATGTAACCAAAAGTAATCAAGGAACAGATTGTCGATTCTAGGGACCAGACAGCAAATGTCAATGCCCACTCTAGTCTCAGATCGTTCTGCACACCAAAACAATAATAATGCAAACAACAGGAAATGGAATAGCAAATAAGAAATGGAACAACAAGAGAACTTAATAAGCAACAACACCTTAGTCTACAAGAATAAATGCTATCAATCATATCCTACATAAATCAAATGGCAATCCTCTACTGTTAAGGATGAACTAAGCAACACACGGAAATAGAACAACACTGATTAATAATGGACTATAGAACAACGCTTGAAAGCCAAATATATATGCACAACAACTTAACACACGGCACACCTTAATAGTAATCTAATCTTGGTAATATAGTTATCAATCTTAGTTATAAAGAATACAACTGTATTTTGCAATGGAACGGCAACGTTAATAGATTCAACAATCACAAGGAAATATAATCTCTAAGATGAATTCAGTAATACCAAAGGATAAGTGCACAACACAGATACTCTATAATGGAACAACAACATCATTCTGTAAAGACCAGCAATATTATATGAGTGCTTAAAGGAACAGTAATACGTTGCAAAGTTAATCTAATGGTTCTGGTCCAAAAACATTATTACTTAGTAAATCAAACGTAACAGAGTTGTGATGTAAAATAACAGAACATATCAGATTACCGAATAAAGTTGATAAGCAAAACCACGCATAAACCAAAAGTAATAGTATAGGAGAAAGTGTTCCACCAGGGCCGAGCCCTTAGCCTCTAGGGGTACACTGCTTGAGGTTATTCCATAATCAAAGATGAAATAGAAACCAAGTTTGTATTAATGCATAAAATAGAATTACAACGGATCACTTCTCAATGAGAGTCGATGATCAAAGTCTCAAACTTAAGAATAGTTCCATAGAAACATAACAGACTCCCCCCAAGCTAACGGTGTTGTCCCTTTTTATAATGGTGAAGACGGAGATGTCTAGGTGCAAAAATAGTTAAAGTAGCGATCCCTCAAGATCAAAGGATCTTGAGGGATTTGCCAAACTGTTGACTATCAATTATCCCTTTACTTTCTTGCACCGATCCGATATCTCCATTTCGTTTCCCTGGCTGATATGCTTCAATTCGGTTCACCTTGTTTGCATATAGTTCCCTACCAAAGGGATAGTGGTTAACTTGGCCCTGTCCTTTTCTTTGGGGCGGAAGTCTTTCGTTTTTGCCTTTTCCTGCATAAGAAATAGCGATCATTAGCATTTTCATGTTGCATATAGATCTTTATAGATTTTATCATGATTTCCCATTATCTTCCTAGTTCATGATGCAAATGTTTTGTAAGTTCTAATGAAAAGAAGCTAAAATAATCACCAAAAACATACCTTCTTTAGTACTCCACACACCCCCCTACTTACCCTTTTTCATGCCCTCATGAAAACATTGTAGTTGACGTGTAAGGCAGTGACAGAGTAGGCTGGAGATGGGATTTCATTTGGTGGTCTACAGCCATGATGCCTAACTAGGTGTTCAAAAAAATGGTCGAGTTGACCCTTAGGCATCTCATACAGGGCTTGGTATCTAATTGCAGGGTGCAAAATAATTGGACTCCGGTATCTATATCCTAACCAGGATGGCCCTGCTCTCAGGATAACTTCGCCATGGAGGTGCAAGCGATCGGTGGCTAACTTAAAATTTTCATAATTAAATGGTTCCCTGAGTTGGATATTCGGATTAGAGATCTAATATCGAAATTTAGTTGCATCAATGGAAAGGTATTTAATAGTGAGAAAGTATTCTATTCCATGCTGATTGATTGTTGTATGAATGGGCCCTAATGCTTCAATCACGCCTGGAGTCCCCATGAGGTTCCTATGTTCCCTCCACAACTGCACTGGATTTCTAGGCTTAGCTCTTACCCATAATTCTAATCCTTTTTCTTGTCTTTGAAATGCATTATAGGCTTTAAGCCACTTGATTTGGTTGACCCCAAATGAAATAAATGCCTACAATTAGGTGTCCCCAACAAAAGGGCCGGGGTTCTGCTCTGTGTCATGTTCTAATACAAGGTTATGCAGATAGAATTCACACAATAACCTTTGAACCTTCACTCCATAATGCTTACAACAATTTATAAAATCATCAATGGTATTAATTTGTATAGGGGCACCTGCTCTGATAGCTTTTATTTTCAATTGCAAATACTGTTCCATTAAAAACAGGGCATAATTCTTAGTAGGGGCTCTACAGGCTAGGACGTCAGTGTACAAAGATCATAAGGTATCCATCTGCTTGATAACTATATCTAACCTACGAGTTACCTTTGTGAGTTTTTATTCTTCCTTTCGCCATCCTTCAAAGGCCTAGCTTTCGGATAAGTTGACATTCCTTAGCTGCTGCTGTAATTCTTCATACCTTTCCCGAGGGACTATTTGTTCTGCGAGTTTTTCTACTGCTTGCTAAGCTTGCATCAAACCTTCTCGTAGGGTTATCATCCTCGAATCACTATCCCACATGGTAGTGGTGAGCGGGAGGTTCACCTGAATCTTCCTATTACGTTTCCCTGCATTCATAGTTTGCATCCTTTCAGAGGGTTGTGCCTCTGTCTGAACTTCCTTGTCCTCGATCAATATATCATCGGTTTATACTTCAATATGAGCAATAGTAGAATGATGTTCCTTTTGCTTTTGAACGGCAGTCTACTCTTGAATAGCAGACTATTTTTCAACGACAGTTTGAACAGCAGGCTACTCTTCATCAACAATTTGAACAACAGACTGTTCCTCAATGGAATTTTGAATAGCAAGCAGAAGAAGGGTCTTTCGAACCTTTTTCTTGGGGGGTTTCACCGAAGTAGCTGCATGTGTTTCCCCAAAATTTCTCTTTGTTCTCTTTCTCATCCTCAGAATCCTAATCTATTGTTGAAGTCGAACTATCACATTTAGTAACCTTTCCTGTTCTTTTCGTAATTGTTTGATTTCTTCTAATTCCTTAGAAGGAACAACTATATGTTTACTTGGGCCTGGACTGCTATCCTGGCCAATTCCCTGGTTTTCCTCTTGGGGTGCTTCCTCATTGCTCTGCTCGGGTTGCTCAGAGTAAAGAACCCTAGCTGGTTCTATTATTTCCTGGGTGACTTATTTTCCACCACTCTTCCAGAATTTCTTCCAATGTCATTTGGCTAGGAACCGATTGTTCCTCCTCTGTATCACTTTTCTCTCCTGTCATACTTTCATCATGAACAGGTTGACTTTCCTTTTCTACCTCTTCATCATGTAATTCCTCGGGTACATTTTTATCCTGAGCAGAGTGTTCTTTTGGTTCTTCTTCAACATGGAGGTCTGGCGGGCTGAGGGGTTGGCCATACTCACCCATATTGGCCAAAATTTTGGCCAATTCATCTTCTCTCAATGGATTTTGAAATGGGCTGCCTTCATGCTGCTCTGTTTCCTCCTCCTGCTCAGATTGCTTAGTTTCTTCCTCCCTTTCTCCTTTCTCATTTCCTTTCATGCCTTCCTCATTTTCTTCTCCTTCTAATTGTGGGCGTTGCTCATCCCCAGAATCATCTACCTCTACTGGTTTGCTGGTATCCCCTTGGGAATTCTCCAGCCTCCCTTTAATTCGTGCCAATATAACTGATTTTCTTCATTTTAATGGGCGATCTAGTGTACTGGTGGCATGCTTTTCTGGTGTACTGGTGGCATGCTTACGTTTTGGGGATGGTGTGGTCAATCCCCTGTCTATAATGGCAATTAGCTCTTCCCAGCTGCTCTGCTACTAGGCAAGGCTATGGCTAACTATTAACCGTATCAACCCATGGTGACTTACAACTATCTACATGCTGTACCTTTTTCATGCTTCGTGCAACATCATGCAGTAATGAATTTAAAAATGCAGGTAAGTTTACAGAGCACTTCTGCTTTAATACAACTAAAATTTTAAGGTGTCGTGGTCTTACCACATCTTTCCTGCCTTCATAGGTGATGTAGTTCTGAATAATCCTTGCCAATTCTTCCCATGGCTCTACTAATGTTGTAGGTAGAACCCCTTTTCCTCTAATTGTCAGGTTCTGGCCTTCATCATGGAAGGTTTCTATGATTTTCTTCAATCTTTCCTTCTTTAATGTCCATACAGATCCGACAACTGGCAGTCTCGAGACTTCAGCAATTATGTCATTGGTGACTGCTATATGTCTCCCCCTCACTGTGGAGTGATATTCTTGCAAGTTCTGCAAGAATTCCATTGCTACCGTCTCATTGGATTCCTCCAACCGATCGAGATAAGTTAACCAACATGCTCTTACCAGAATTTCCCATGCAGAAGCAGAGACTGTCAATTCCTGTGGTTCTCTACGAATTGATATTCCTCCCATGTTTTTGATTTCCCTGTAAAACCTCAGAATTGACAATGGAACAACAAGTTGTTCACGCTATTAAAAAATAGAGAAACTTAGTAGACGTAGGACTTGCTCAAAATCTAAAAGACCTTACTAATGTCACAGAGCATACTATGGAAATGGCTTAGGAACAGCAAGCCATGCAAAAATAAAAAAAATAGTATACCGTTGAGCCGTGCTATTCCCAAGTATGCAATTTCCTGAATAATGGTTTGACACATAACCCGACGAATAATGAGGTTATCCTCCCCCCCGCAATGTGAAAGGCCATCCCCGGCTGTCAAACAAAGGAGTGTCATGTCAATCTGCCTTGAAACAACGTCATAAAGGAACAGCGTATGGCAACATGCCATGTTTACAAAAGTGGCAGGTTACTGAAATCGAGGTTGTAAAGTCAGATCGCTTAACAAGTAAGAGACTGTTGGGATATGATGTGAGGCTGGGAGGATAGGACAGCTGCCGTGCACCCATAGTCTCATGCGGTCATTGTCAAATTTTTCTGTCATGATTGGTGATAATGGATTTACATGTGTTTAATGGTTCGGAAGATAACATACATATTCATATATGATTTATTACAAAGGTATAAGAGATAGAAGGATGTTACTAATTACCTATTAGTGTATAAGTAATGTGACTTCAATACCATTAACAAAGCTCTGCTGCCGACAGGTGTCGATAACCTTGGCAGAGCTGTTTTTTTCACCTATGGAACCATGATCCTTTGTGCATGCTTAGGAATTTTTGTGCAATGTCAAAATGTAGGCCATTATGCTGGCTTGATGACCAGTTAGCCATAATTCCATTCACGAGGAAGGAGCCAAAGGTGGGCAAGCCGGTTCGTGATGAGACCTCCTGTTCCAAGATCTCTTTAATTGGTATACCTTTTGGACCATATCCTTGGTGTGGTGGCCATAGTGGGAATGCCACTTCACTTTCTTCCTCATGATCATGGTAGGCCGGCTCTTGATGAGACCCCCTATCCTGCATTTGACAACTCATATAAATAAGTCATTAAAACATCATTTTTCGCTTCTTTTTTTTTCTTTTTCTTTTTCATCAAGTGCTTTCTGATTTATACACAAAGGGTGGTTCAACACTCCTTAAGAGTAGGAATGGTGGAAGAAGTCTTAACATCTCAATAGGAATATGTAAATCCTTTGCTCTTATTCCTGAATAATAATCGAAGAGAATTATGAAAATTTCAAAGGAACCATCATGGTAAAGGTAACCAATTAGAGTAGAATTAGTGGATCAATGAGAGCAAAATATAATGGGTAAGTGTGTCCTTCCCTCTATCCTCTTACCAATTCAAAGCAATTTCTTATGAAAATAGCGATTTTAAAATTCACTGATTTCAGTATGTTGTCATTTTGTATCCATTGCACAAGTGCATAGTTGTGTTCCAAAAGACTTGAAAGAACAAGAACAGTAGGCATCCTTAATTTAGAATAGCAAGGGGAGCAAGCATAAGGAATACGAGGATGTTGTTATTTCAAGAAGGAAGAGCAAAAGAATAGAAGTGGTGGTCCTTTTGAAAAAGGAACAACAAAAATAAAAAATGCTGCTCCTTTGGAAAAGGAACTTCAGAAAACACAAATGTTGTTCCTTTGGAAAAGGAACAACAAAAATCAAAAGTGTTGTTCCTTTGGAAAAGGAACAATAGAAAGCACAAGTGCCATTCCTTTGAAAAAGGAACAACAGAAAGCAAAAGTGATGTTCCTTTGGAAAAGGAACAACAGAAAATGCAAATGTCGTTCCTTTGGAAAATGAACGACAAGAAAATAAAAAATGTTGTTCCTTTGGAAAAGGAACAACAAGCAATCAAAATGTCATTCCTTTGGAAAAGGAATAGAAAAAATAAAAAATTGTCATTCCTTTAGAAAAGGAATAGCAAAAACAAAAAGTGTCGTTCCTTTGGAAAAGGAACAGCAAGAGCACAAGGTAAAAAAAAAGTACAGCAAAGTTAAAGCAAAATGAACAGCTGATCCAAAAGGTGTTGTTCCTTTGGAAAAGGAACAATGAAACAAAAATGTTGTCCCTTTGAGAAAAGGAACATCAGAAAATAGTAACAGCAAAGTGTTGATACAAAAATATGTACAAAGTGTAAAAAGAGATAAATAATTTAATGAATCACAAGTGAGGAAGACTTCTCTCCCTCCCCTAAAATTTGCATATCAGAGTCTTCGCGTAGCTCCTGGCAGAATGACTCCCGAGTGAGTGGTTTGCGATAGTGTCGAACTCGGTGGCCATGTGCCTTGAAGGTATATCCAGAACTGCCAATAGTGATTAGAGTAAGAGTACCATTGTCATGTACCTTCTGGATTTCGTATGGTCCCAACCAGTGAGTTTCAAGTTTCCTAGGAAAGTCCTGAAACCTGGAATCGTACAAAAGTGCCCAGTCTCCTTCATGGAAGACTTTATTTTTGATGAGAGCATCATGCCATTTAGCTCGCTGTTGTTGAATTAGTGCGGTATTTTGAAGTGCAGAGAGCCTGATTTCATCCAGCTCATTGATCTGCTGTAATCGATTAATCCGTGCCTCGGTTCGATCTAAGCCAACTTCTTGTGCTGTTCACAATGTTTGGATTTCGAATTCTATTAGGAAGATGGGTTGTTTTCCAAAAAATAATTGATAAGATGAGTAGCCGTTGGTGCTTCTCCATGTTGTTTTGTAAGCCCACAAGGCCTTTGGTAGTCTTCAAGCCCAATCTCGTCTGTGTGACGCAATGGTTTTTGTTAGGATTGCTTCTATTATTTTATTGCTGCTTTCTACCTGACCATTTTCCTGTGGGTGGTATGGAGTAGTGATTTTATGCTGGATATGATAATTTTTTAGTGTTGCAACTATTTTGTTATCAGCAAACTGTGGTCCACTTTCTGTAATTATATCTCTTGGAAGGCTATAACGCACAAATATATGAAACAAGAATTGTATGACAGAATCCTCAGTAGCTCTCGGCAATGCCTCTGCGTCAATCCATTTGGTGACATACTCTTTTGCCACCAAAATATATGTTTTCTGGTTCGAGGATGGGTTAATTGGTCCAAGGAAATCGAGGGCCCATCGCTCGAATGGTTCAATGACTAGCTGTGGGTTCAAGGGCATTTCATCGGACTAACCAGGGTGTCCTGCTCTCTGGCAACTGTCACACGCTTGGATGAATTTCTTTACATCTTTGAAAATTGTGGGCCAATAATACCCTGTTTGTAGCACCTTATGTCCAGTCCTCTTACCAGCAAAGTGTCTGCCTCATGGTCCGTCATGAGAAGCTTTCAGAATATCAAAAATTTCATCCTCTCGGACACATCTCTTGATGTGCGTATTTTCTCCCGTATGAAATAGGTAGCCCCCAATCTAGGAAAATTAAACACTTTGCTGAACAATCTATTTCCGCTCATTAGGGGTTAGATGTTTAGGTAATTTACCTACTTATAGGTAATTGGCTACATCAGCATACCAGGGCGTTTTAACATCAACAACAAACAAATGCTCATCTGGAAATTGATCCTCAACTGCTGTTGCGTCAATTGGCTTTGGCATTCGTGAGAGAAAGTCAGCTACAGGATTTTCTTTTCCAGGTCGATCCTTGATTTTAATATCAAATTCCTGCAATAAAATCAACCATCTAGTTATTCTGCCATTTGTGATAGGCTTGTTTGCTAAATATTTTATGGCAGAATGATCTGTATACAAGATAACAGGATATCCAGTAATGTAGTGCCTGAACTTATTGACAACATGTATTACAGCTAGAAATTCTTTTTCGGTAACAGTATAATTCAATTCAGCAGGGGATAAATTTTTGCTAATATAATAAATTGCGTATGGTTTTTTATCCTCCTCCTGCCCAAGGACTGCTCCAATGGCTGTATCTGAGGCATCTGATGATATTTGGAATGGAAAATCCCAATTTGGTCCTCGAAGGACTGGGGCTATGGACACAAGTTTCTTTAGATCGTGGAAAGCATGTTCACATTTTTTTGTCCAAAGAAAGTCAACATTCCCTGTTAGTGCATACAGAGGTGCAACAATATGCGAAAAATGTTCTATAAACCTCCTATAATAACCAGAAAATCCAAGAAAACTACGTACATCCGTTTGAGTAGTAGGAGTAGGAATTAACAAAATTATTTGGATTTTAGCTGGGTCTACTTGAATGCCAGCTGCTGCAAAATAATGTCCTAGGGTAAGTCCTTCGGTCATCATCATATAACATTTTTCATGGCTTAAACAAAGCCTGGTAGCAATGAAGCGTTGTAGGACTTTTTCCAGTGTGTCCAATGCTGGATCGAACTCGTCTCCATACGGTGTAAAGTCATCCATATATACTTTAAGTCCTTCATTTATTAAGCCTGCAAAAATACTGAGGATAGCCCTTTGGAATGTGGTAGGAGCATTGCATAAGCCAAAAGGTAGAACTTTGTAGGCAAATGTTCCCAAGGACAAGTAAAAGTACTTTTGTCTTGGTCTTCAGGAGAAATCTGGATCTGATTATATCCACTGAAGCCATCTAGGAAGGAAAAGAATTTCTTTCCTGCCAAAGTGTCTAATACTTGATCAATGAATGGAAGAGGGAAGTGGTAATTTTTTGTTGCCTTATTTAGCTCTCTGTAGTACACACAAATTCTCCACTTCCCATTCTTTTTTGGTACCACCACAAGTGGAGAGACCCATTTACTATCGGAGATAGGGTAGATGAAATTGACATCTAAAAGTTTTTGAAGTTTATATTTTACCACATATTTTAGATGAGGATTAAGTCTCCTTTGAGGCTATTGAATAGGTCTCGCATCTTTTTCTATGTAAATGTGGTGTGTACATAACTGGAGATCAATTCCTTTCATATCAGGGTAGTCCCATGCAAATGCTTCTTTATATCTCCTTAATAATTGGATGAGCTTCCTTTCTTGTTTGGAGGTGAGGTTGGCATTTATGTTTAAGGTCTTTCCCGGTTCAATTTCCACAATTTTTCTATTTGCAACAAAGGTAATAGGTATTGTTTGGTCATGTGTTTCTTTAAGAGGATCTTCTTCTAATTCGTTATCGAATGCTGCCTCTATCATGTGAAATTATGTGTGGGAGCTGAGTTCAATCTGACTAATAAAATTATTAATGGCATCATCTTCTGTTTGATCTTTGAAATCAAGTGCCTCTTGTATAGTTAATGGAGATCTAATGTTATCAGTAAGGTATGATACAGGGTGCTTATTAGTTTTCATTATCAAGACACTTGACTGCGCTGGAGGGTATAAAGCTAAATTCTTGATATTTGTCCCTCTAGTTATGGTCATATTGCCTTGTTGGTAGCCAATATAAGCATCGGCAGTTGCAAGCCAAGGTCTACCTAAAATCAATGGATGTCCATCAAGTCGGTTTTTGGGACTTATGATCAGAAAATCGGTTGGATATTCCCAAGAGTCAATAGATACCATGACATCATGTAATGTGCCTTCTGGCCTAACCACAGATCGGTCAGCCAGTTCTAGTAAAGTAGAGGTGGGTTCTACATATGTAATGCCTAGCTTTTGGCAAGTAGTAGTTATTAAGATATTGATTGCAGTTATTAAGATATTGATTGCAGCTCCTAGATCAACTAAGGCATTGGAGAAGGGCTGACCATAAATTTGTACAATTACTACTGGATTTCCTGGGTCTTCGTATTTAAGGGTGTTTCGTTTCCTGATAATAAGTCAGATAGAGTACCAACTACTTGTACTCTTGGATTATTTGTTATATTCCTCCTTGGTTTCTTTACACATAATTCTTTGATAGCCTTTGCATATATCAGGATGTCTTGAATGGCTTGGAGGAATGGAATTTTTATGTACAAGTTTTTTAATTCTCCCAGAATGTCAAAATCAAGATATTGTGTAGGTCAAGGTATTATTAATCATTCTGGGAATGGGGAGAGGATGTGATTGCTTGATTATGAATTTGTTGTTTATTCACATCCTCTTCTTGTGGCGATTGTTCTCTAGGTAACTGATTTTCAACATGAACTGTCTTATCTCCCTCTATTTCAATAATACGCCCAACTCTTAGCTGAAGATCATTGCACTCCCTCAGATCAGCTCCTATTTTCGGCGTTTCTACTATTTGGACATGTTGGACTAGTCTGTTATTTGGATTAGGGTTGGGTTGGGCTGGGAGCTGCGGTCTCAGGTTAGTCTGGGGGATTTGTTGTAAGGCTGGCAGTGTAGGTTGAGGGAGCGGAATGATTCCTACTGGCTGATGCATCGGTCTTTCCCAGTTTGTCTGCCAGGCTTGATTTTGTGAAGTAGGAGGGGTCCATTATGTTGGGTATGCGTTACTTTGCCAATATGGTGGGGCATAGGGAAAATTCGGACAATTGGATTGACTTGCTTGATTCGGCCACGGTGTTGATGAAGGAAATGACTGTTATGACCAATTCGGGAAAGGTTGATTTTGCCACATATTATATTGTTGAGCATGATATGGTGGAGGCTGAAAAGAAGAAGTCGGGTCTGAAAACATACCAGACTGTCGCGGATGCCACTGACGGTGCTGATTGAGCAGATACACTGACTCTGGCTACTCTTCTGCTTCCTTGTATACTGCTTTTAATCCGGGAAGTGAGGGACAACTTTCCATAAGGTGGTCTTTTGTGCAGATGGCGCATGTTTGGACTACATCAAGTGGACACTCCTTATGGCTATGTTTCTTTCTGTATTGGGGATAGAAGATTGCCAAATTCTGTTCTGCCTCCACTTGCTTTTGCTTGGCCTACGTAATATCAAGTTGTGTTGTTAGTGTCCCTAGTATATCAGTTTTAAAATTTTCCAATAAATTTCCAATTTTTGCACGCGTTACTCCTTCTTCCGGAATTCTATTATCTCTTACAAACCGATCATGTTCTGCCGGTTTTAGTCTTGTGCTGCCTCTCGAGCTCCTGATACATAAATCAATAATGTCAGCAAAATTTGCCTGATAAATATCTCCTTTTCCCATAATGTTTAATGTTTCCATCCATTGTTCCTTCATTCCCCTAATTAATGTTGTTTTTAACACATTATCAAGTAAGGGTAGTGATGCATCAGGAGATCTTTGAAGATTATACTGAAAACATTCCACATACTCCTCTAATGTTTTATTTAGTCTAGTTGCCATCTGAAATATTTCATCTTTTAGTTCTCTAGACCTGCAATAGTCCTGATAGTTTTTTAGAAAAGACTCTTTCATTTGATCCCAGTTATTTATAACACCGCCACCTAATCCCATGAACCACCTTAAAGTAGCTCCTTTTAATGTAGAAGGAAATAATTTCAGTTTCTGGGGATCGGTGGTATAGTCATATCCCCTGCACAACACATTGAACTCAAATAGGAATGCATCCCGATCCTCTGATGTAAGACAATGGAATGCAGGGATATGTTGAAGAGGAATTGCTTTCATAGGTGCATTTGCTGCAATATCCACAATAAGGTATTGTAGAGTAGAGGTTTGGGTGTTAGGCTGATTCTTGGCCATTTGATCGAATATATGCCAATAACCTTCTGAGACATCTAGGAGGGTATTCCTAGGTTGAGAGGAAATGTCTTTAACAGGAATGGTTTTAATAACACTTCCTTTATCTGGGATAATGAAAGTGCCTAATGTTTGAGGAGATTGAATTCCTTCAGCTTCGTTGTAAATGATTTTTGTAGCACTTCCCTTATCTGGGCTGCTTAATGGTTGAATTTCCCCAAGGGGAGACCTTAGTTCTTCAGTTTCTCCTGTCTCTCCTCTTCCTTCACAAAGGTTGCTAAAGTTCCCTTCTTGCAATAGTTCTGGGCTAGAATGTTCAATTTCTTGAAAATCCTGTTCTTCGGTTTGACTATGCACCTCAGCAAAGGCTACAGATGGTGATCCTGTGGCCTGAAGGGAACTAGTAGGCTGTCTAGAAATAAATTTTCTGGGTCCTACTGAAGGCCGAGATTCTGCTTTCTTGACGTTTTCATCTATAAAGGTTGATCGGCCAAGGGTCACCGGCCCCTTAGCTTTTTCGGTCTTGGGTAGACGTCTGAAATTCTTTTCTGCCTTTTTCTACTTAGTCATACACACACAAATCAACTACTAGGTTCTACCCAATCACAACAATCACAAATTTGTAGGAAAGTGGGCAGAGGAGCAGGGCTGTTACATGCTCCACATGTAGGTTCTTACCTTTCGTTTTTAAAACCCAATTCTTCCTCACAGGATCTTACACTACTCTGAAAAGAGAAAAATGGCTACACCCTTTCCCCAGCAATGGCGCCAAAATGTTGAGTCGTAAAAAGGGTCTCTTTCACCTCTAATTACCTCACATTAATTTGTTAATCCAGGAACGTTTTGTTATTTCAAAGAGTGTCTCAATCTGAGGCTTACAGTTTCCAGAGTAATGCTAGTAGTATAGTACTCAAGAAAATACAAGAGTAAATGGATGCTTGAAAGAAAATCTACTTATAGCAAACTACTTTTAAAGGCTAAATCATACATTTAGAAAAATAAGAAAGATATCAGTCAAGGGTCCAATAACAATAACTCATCCCCTTAGAAACTGATGTAACCAAAAGTAATCAAGGAACAGATCGTAGATTCTGGGGACCAGACAGCAAATGTTAATGCCCACTACAGTCTCAGATCGTTCTGCACACCAAAACAATAATAATGCAAACAACAGGAAATGGAACAGCAAATAAGAAATGGAACAGTAACTTAACATAATAAGCAACAACACCTTAGTCTACAAGAATAAATGCTATCAATCATATCCTACAGAAATTAAATGGCAATCCCCTACTGTTAAGGATGAACCAAGCATCACAGGAAATAGAACAGCACTGATTAATAATGGACTATAGAACAACGCTTGAAAGCCAAATATATATGCACAACAACTTAACACACATCACACCTAAATAGTTATCTGATCTTGGTAATCCAGTTATCAATCTTAGTTATAAAGAATACGACTGTATTTTGCAATGGAACAGCAACGTTAATAGATTCAACAATCGCAAGGAAATATAATCTCTAAGATGAATTCAGTAATACCAAAGGATAAGTGCACAACACAGATACTCTGTAATGGAACAACAAAAACATTCTGTAAAGACCAGCAATATTATATCAACGCTTAAAGGAATAGTAATACGTTGCAAAGTTAATCTAATGGTTCTAGTTCAGAAACGTTATTACTCAGTAAATCAAACGTAACAGAGTTGTGATGTAAAATAATAGAACATATCAGATTACTGAATAGAGCCGATAAGCAAAACCATGCATAAACCAAAAGTAATAGTACAGGAGCAAGTGTTCCACCAGGGCCAGGCCCTTAGCCTCCAGGGGTACACCGCTTGAGGTTATTCCAAAATCAAAGATGAAATAGCAACCAAGTTTGTATTAATGCATAAAACATAATTACAACGGATCACTTCTCAATGAGAGTCGATGATCAAAGTCTCAAACTTAAGAACAGTTCCATAGAAACATAATAGACTCCCCCCAGGCTAACGGTGCTGTCCCTTTTTATAATGGTGAAGACGGAGATGTCTAGGTGCAAAAATAGTTAAAGCAGCGATCCCTCAGGATCAAAGGATCCTAAGGGATTCGCCAAACTATTGACTCTCAGTTATCCCTTTACTTTCTTGTGCCGAGCCGATATCTCCATTTCCTTTCCCTGGCTGATATGCTTCAATCTGATTTGCCTTGTTTGCATATGGTTCCCTACCAAAGGGACAGTGGTTAACTTGGCCCTGTCCTTTTCTTTGGGGTGGAAGTATTTCGTTTTTGCCTTTTCCTGCATAAGAAATAGCAATCATTAGCATTTTCATGTTGCATATAGATCTTTAGAGATTTTATCGTGATTTCCCATTATCTTTCTAATTCTTGATGCAAATGGTTTGTAAGTTCTAATGAAAAGAAGCTAAAATAATTACCAAAAACGTACCTTCTTTAGTACTCCACACGCAAAACCTATCTTCTGCAGCCTGGGCCATTTCTTATCCAAGCGGTGAGTTAGTGAGCTTCAGAGGGATATGTATTGGTCGACCAACAAACAACATTGCTGAATACAATGCATTGATGGAGCTTCTCTCTGATGCCATTGCACATGGCATACACCGAATTGTTGTCAAGCTAGACCCACAACTCATCATCCTACAACTTATTGGCATATATTCTGTTTGGAATCCAGCTATCTATCGTATGTTCCTAAGGGTCAGGATTTTGGAAAAACAGTTTGATTCTATTCAATATCAACACACATCCAGAAACTTAAACACATTAACTGATTCATTAGCAAATCATGTGTTAGATAGACATTTGCAACATTTATAAAATAAAAAGCATTTCAATTAACATTTACATAAGGATCACATAACTTAACCAAAATAAAGATCCAAAAATCAAAAACATATATAACTATTTATAGCTTTTACAAAATGTTCTCTGTCCAGGACAAGATTGGTCATATGACCCAAAAACTCAAAAAAGTAGCAAAGCACCATAGACTAATGGTGCTAGTGATAACAGGTCACTGCCTGAGCGATCATATGTAAGAGCCTAGTCCATTGACTCGGCACACCAGTGGTATGGCACTGTAATCTCAGAGGTAACTCATTAGTCCTCACATCCTGAATACCAAGGGTGAGACCCTCAATCTAATCCTGCAAAACTACAAGGGTCTCCGCTATGTCAAAATCACGAAATACAGCCCTCCCTACAGCCTCTCCTACTGGAACAACAGCTGCTACCCTTGGGCGCATTGCTAGTCACTTTGGCCCAACATCTGCACAAATATATGGGTTTGATTAGTCTTTATAACATTTTAAAAACACAAGAACATTATAAAATCAATAAACAAAGATATGGTCAGATCATTTTACCCATGACACTCCACTGCTCGCCAGCTGCTAGCACCAAATCTAGGTCACCCCAGAAATCCATCCCAACGTATGGATACTTGGCAAAGACCATCTCCTGACGGTTGAACCACTCAAAGAAGGCATCAGAGAACAAGATCTGTGATTGACCAGCATATCTGGCCATGAGGTCGACCCATCTCTACATCTGTGGTTCCCTCGGTGCTGGCAATCCTAGTGAAATGTACTATGGCTGCATCAGTGGAATCCTCTCCAAAGTGAAAGCAGTCGGAATGGAACCATAACCAAAGTTCTTAGATCTTCCGTTCTTCACCTTGGAAAGGTATTCTTTTATAACCAGAAGCACTACCTCACACCAGTTGAATACCTTTGGTTCTAGGCATTCTAAAGCATACTACATATACGATCAGTTGGCCAAATGAAGCGCTGTGCTACCAGCCAATCTAGAAAAGGTGAATAAAATAGTCCTCAAGGACCAGTCAGTGACATCTCGAACATTGATCTTGCCATCCCTGCTCGACTGAGATCCATCTCTATAGAACTGGCGAATATAATCCCTCACGGATTCACCCCCATGGGCGGATCCTGACAGTGAGAGAGGGGCACCACGCCTGAATAACCTGGTCAAGAATTAGATATCCTCAACTGTCAAAGGAATGGATTTTCCTCTAATCTGGAACACCTGGTGGGTTGGATCCCATGCATCGAGAAGATATTACAACAAATTGATTTGTTGCCTCATGTTGGATATGTAGAAGAATTTGAGCAAGCCACAGTTTCATAATGCAGTAACCATACCGGATCATGTAAGGCAATCATGTCCTCTTCTTCATGCTCACGTTCACACCATGTAATGACCATCTTGATCCAATGAATCTATGAAACACAAACAAGAGATGAATTAAGATATTTATTTCAGCAAAAATAGGCAAAAATTTCATGAGAAAGCACTGCATAAAATTTCCCTCCTGTGCCCATCGCACTCTGGCTATGTACAAGGTGGGATACATACTGACTGGCCAATGGCTAGCTTAGTATGCATCTCACTTTTCGATGCATACTAGGTGCGATGGGGAGAGAACGAATTGTTCAAACCCCTGAGGCCTAGAAGAACAAGAAAAGTTGCTCAGAATTAGAAAAGGAAGGAATGCAATTGAAGAGCTCAAGGTTAGCTCCTACCTGGTCTTGACGGTGTGAAGAATAGTCCACCAGATCTCTTGAAATTAGCTAATGAAATTTGAGGGGGAAAATACCTCCAGAGCTCCAACAATCCCAAATTTGAATGAAATGGTAAAAATGAGAGGTAAAAACTACTTTTATGTTACTATTCATGTAATTCAAGAAGTTAGTTTTTAACTCATTTTTCAAACATGTATTTAAATTTCTCATCAATTTGATGGAGTAATTGAACAGGTTGTGCAACCATCAAAAGAAAACAGTGTTAATGGTAAATTGAGCATCTCTAACTATTATCAACGAGCAATGTTTCTGCAAAGTTCAAGCTCGTTAAAAAATAAACCTAGCACTGAGCATAGTTTCTAAATATTCAAGCTCATTAAAAAATGAATCCACCCTCGGTAAATAACCTTTGTGATTGCATTTCTATCAACCTTTTGAGCCTTGGTCATGTTCTTACCGTCAACTCCACTCTTTTAGCTGATCATATGCCTCCACTCGATTGTTTACCCTTTTGAGGAACAACTGTGACGAGTGATTCTGTTAGCCACCCTCTTTACATTGCTGTGCTTGAGAAGTTCCAAACTTACCTGGAACCAGTTGCTACCTAAAAACATCATTCATTCCTCAAAAACAAGTCTCTTTTAAGCTCTTTTTAGACTCATAAAATATGAAAAGATTGTCGAGCAATTGGCCTTTCCAGCTCGTTAAAGTAAATGGAAGTGCCATCCCTCCTCTACATTTTAATATTTTTGGACTTGAGGGATCATTCCACAAAAAGATCGAGCACTTGTATTTTTCGGCTCGCTAAAGCTATCGAAAATCCATCCCTTTCATATTATTTCATACTTTTTCGGACTTAAGGGATTATACCACGAAAAAGGACTGCTGGAGTTTCCTTTTCCTCCCTTTTCAAACTCTCTAAACATGAAAAGGATCGAGTTATCTTTGTCATTAAACTCATTAAAACAATAGCGACAAACTTGTCCATCCGGACAAGAGCAATTTTCACTGTCACTAGGCTCGCTAAAATATAGCGACAAGTTTGCTCGAAGGGCAAATTATAGAACAAGAATATGTTATCCTCCTCAAGCTTGACAAAAATAAAGAGGTGTTGGTCAGCAATGACTGGGGAAAAAGGGAAGAAAACTTGAAGAACTTCATTGGTAGTAGGTCGCTCTTGAACATGACACTTTCACTCCATCACCATGATTGAGTCGGGTTGGGTTATTCCGTTCACCGATCACATCACCATTGGTCCTTCGTACCATCCATTTTTAGGGTTAACACTACCAATCCATTTCAGTGTCATAGATATGTTCAAGAGAAGTCACTCAGAGAATTCACCAACCCAGCTAACGCCTCATCCACTGCAATACCTTCACTCTCCATTTTTCATGACCACCATTCTTGAACCTTGTATCATTAGATCATTTTCACCTCCACAAAATCATTTGCTTCATTTCATGTCGTAGATGTGGGATTCATTAAGGCCCTCCTACGACGGGTCACTTCTTCTCGACATCAACTCATTATCCAAGAAAATGACTTGGGAACAACCCTTTTAGTACTTTGAAGCTTGCATGCCTTAATGGCAAGTTTCTCACTTCCGGCAACAAGTTTACATCAATGGCCTTCGACCGAAAGATTTTGTGTGGTGTTTGAAATCGACTCACATATTCACACCACGTGAATTTTACTGTAGTACCTTGAGGGTCATTATCACTATCGGTGATTCCTCTCGCACCTGTTAATAGCTTACATCATTGGCTGGTAATCAGGCGATGTCTTTCCATGTTCGACTTCAGAACATCTTTTCACATGGATCGACTTGTACATCGTGTGAAGATTGAATGAGTTTGAAGACCGCGAATCTAGTTTCATCCATTCGGGCTGCGATATATTCAGGAAAATAAAGACATCAAATGTACTCCATAGCTGCACAAATGATCATCCAAGCTAGGGATGATGGCTCTACCAGAATCACCAGTTTGCAACGGTAGACAATTGTCTGTCCTATGTACATGAAGATGAATTCATAAAGCTGAGCATGGGAATGCCCGCCTCAGCTAGATCATGAAAATATTATAAAGATAATGTATTGTATTGTATCTTATTATAGGTCACCTTCCAGTTCAAAAAACCTCGGATCCTCATGATAAAGCATTTCACCCGACATCAGAGGATTTACAACCTCATGCTTTAGGGGGCAACTGTTATAGACATATTTGGGAACTGCAACCCCAATCACATATGTCGATAAACCAAGGGCTCCTAAACCCCTAAAAGTGTTGTTTCATACCCTAAAGGATCAAGGTCAATTGATTACATCATTTCCCAGAAGTTCCACCTGAAAAACTACTCAAAACTAGTCAAAACGGACCCATATAGACTGCTCTTTGGCCAAGGTGCGATGCATCTCACCTATTACACACGGGGGGTGTGATGCATATTGAAAAGGCCTTGTGTAGGGTGTGATGGGTGAGAGCAAACAAATGGCAGAGGTAGTTGGCTAGGTGGAAACCCAATGAATCTTCTAGAAACTGCTCATATGACACTTGCCTCTCTGAATTCACCCAGGGATGAGTAAGAGATCATGAAATCTCCAAGTGGAACCAAGAACTATTAGTGAAATGACACTAATCAAAAACTCAGAAGTTGACTCACCCCCTGCAAATATCTATATATGGATCCCTCATCCTAGAGATCGAGAGGCTGGAATTTTGTATTTTGTAAGGAGGTGTTGTTGGTTTCTTTGTGAAACATTGTATTGTTGGGTGATCTAGCTTTTCATGAGGTGAAGAGGGATTTCATGCTGGGAGGATGGCGCTGGATCAAACAGCTAGGTTGTAATCCTCTCTTCTACTTCTATCAATAAAGTTATTTGATTTTTCCTCCATATACTTGTGTATTTCTGAATCTTGTATTTGTGTATGCATTTGTATGGTTAATGTACTTCTGGTTCTACATTGTTTATGGTATCATAGATCTCTATGCTTTGATGGTTTCTTGTTGCTTTCCCTCTACAAGTGTTCTTTGAAGTGGGACAAGTGAGAAAAGAGTGGCAAGTTCTATCAAAGGAGAGAGGAAACAAGCAAGGAGCCAAGCGAAACACTAAGGTTGGTGCTCTCTGCTTCTCCCTTATCTATCTCCCATAAAGGAAAACACAAGTTACTTTGAATCGTTTGTTTCTAAGATAGATACCCATCTTAGTGGGACTAGCAGAACTAAATAGACACTAGTTTCCCCAAAAACATATATGTTAACTCATTGTTGTTATATGCTAGTTAGCTTGACTATTAGGGTTATAACATTGATCTCTTGATGTCATATGTATCATGCTAAATTGGATTCGACTATGAAAATGGTTATGGTTACGATATTCAAGTATGAACCGACAAATTTGCGATGATTTTGCACATGTGGTTATTATGCATGAATGGTAAATGCTCATGAGTTTATGATGTGAACCTGTTAATTAGTTAGTGAACTATGGATATCGTGATCTTATTTATGTTTGAGTTGACATGTTGTAAAGTTATATCTTGCTAACTAGATTGATACTTGGTTCTTCATTCTTGATTATGTCATCTATTTGGTGTTGAGTGTTTGGTGTCTACTATGTGTTTATTTAATTTAATTAACATGGAATGTTTTCCAGTCAGTGAATTCTTGATGAATTGGATAATATGAGTATGTGTTCAAATGATCTTGTTTTAAGATGTTTTTACTAACACATATGTGTTGAGACAATAGATATATACTTGAATATAGTTGAAATTTGGAACATTATGTTTAATGACTATGCGTTGACTATGGATTGTTACATGATTGTTAGTCTTGCTAAATGTTGATTTCAATTTGATAAATATGATTGCCTTGACATTTGGAACATGTGGTTGATGGGAGTGCACAGTTGTAGGAAACATGGTTGGTATTAGCATGACAAGGTAATAGTATATGTGTTTATATAACTAACAGTTGGGCGATGTGAGGGTACATAGTAAACCTTGATTGCAACAAGGTAAAAAGGGGTAAAAGAAAGGAATTGGACAAATTTTTCTTTGGCTATGTTCACAAAACCTAATTCCACACGAATGAGTGCCTCGCATACAGGAAGTCTTCTTAAACTTGATTTTGTATTACATTATGTGGATATGTGTTATAGTCATGAACATGTACTTTACAGGTATATTAGCTAGTCTCTAGTTGCAGGTGGATCTGTTAAGGGAATTGGAGTCCCTTGAGAGATGGCGTGGATATGTTTAGTTACAAGCAATGTGCTTGGCATGATAAGGTAAGGTAAGTAGTGTGTTGTTATATTTATTTATGCAATGAAAGTTATGTGTAGATGGAAGTATGATGCAGGTGATTGCATGGCAAAGAGATTGCCATGAAATCTTGAACTCGGCCTGGGTTGATGTTTCCTTGGGAACAATGGGGATTGAGTCATGGTGTTTGTTGCTAGTCTTGTGCTTTTAGTCTTTTGGTGCTTTGTTGTGCTTGATTGCAATTTTATTTGTGTCTTGTGCATGGATATGCCACTTGGGTTATGGTGTCGTTATTGACTTTCATGGTTTTATTTTTAGTTGTTTCTTGTATTTCCTTTTATGTTTTGAGTGTTTCGAGAATTGATTGGGAAAGAGGAAAGGTAATGGAGCTCGGGGAGAGATGTGTGGTACTTAACACGTGTTTGGTCAATTTAGTGTTGTCTAAATTGCTATCATAAATTGCCAACCCGGGGCTCGTAAGCTGATGAAGTGAAGTGTACAATATATACTTAAGCAACCTTTCCTAGTTCTTTTTGTCATTTTTAGTTTATGTCTAACTTATCTTCCTAATGTGATGTGATGAAGTTATAAACAAGTGAGTGAATATGTGTGTATGTGGCAATTTCTAAATGCTTCTTAAATTTTAAAGAGAAAACTTGAACAATAACTTGAAATGGAATTAAAGCTTCGAATGAAAGTAAAGCATCAAACAAAAAGACCAATGGCACTAGTCCAATACCTTTACTGCTGATAAGAATGAAAATGACATCTATAGTAACTCAGTTGAAAGCAAGAACACTATTCTAACTCCTCTATTGAATCTAAAGCAATGCAAAAATTAAGTGACAAATCACACTACTCAATTCTCCCTTAACATTCTGCCTTTAGTTAAATTGATCATGTGAAAAAGAGTTAGGAGTGAATTAGCAATATGAGTCTAAAACTAAATAAACCAAGCTGCAATTAAATGATGTTTTGGTCCCATAAAAGTTAGTGAATTATAAAAAGAACCATCAAGAGATTAGCAACTTGACAAAACTTGATAAAGTAACTAGGCAAAGAAACTAACTAAGCAAGGAAACTAATGAAAATCAAAGCGGAATTCAGCAGTTTAGATAAGACAACTTCAGATGCCACTAGTGTTAAAAAGAAGGAAAAGCATGCTGTCCCGGGCTCCTAACAAAGCTGTAAAACACACACTGATCAGTCATGAAAAGTACAGAAACGTAAAGCAGCATAATTCAAAACTGTACATTAATATACATGATAAATTAGAAAAAGGAATGCAGGAAAGAAAATTTAAAAGCTACTATACAATGGTTGTAGCAGACAGGGGCCCTCCATCCACTTCAACCAATTAAAAGATCAGCTACACAGGTAAGAACAGAACTGTCTTCTTGGTATTAAATCAGCACATAATAAAATACAGTGGAGAGCGTAAATGCTATATAAAAGAGTCTTGAAATAAAGTTTACAGCAGCCAAAGACTAACTTCCAAAAACTAACTAATCAGCATGTATAAACACTTTATTTATAGCAGGAACACAAACTGTTCTGTGCATAAACTAAGCTAACTAACAGCTATGCAAAAGACACATTCAGTAGCACCGTGCATGGATTTAGGGAACAGTCATCATGATTAATAAATCTGTTGTTGGATTCTTGTCCCCTGCAGTCTTCGTGGCTAAATAAGAGGCCAGCTTTGACTTTCGTGCTCCAACTGAACACGCAGAGCCGTGCCACCATCTGCAACCTTGCCGTTTGACCAGAGTTACCTCCACGTTGACCAGGGGTGTAGACGGCCAGTTTGGATGAGTTGATAGCACACGCACCATGTACACAGTCATACAAACTTGCCCATGTGGCTCTTTCCTCTGGAGGACACCTGGATCATAGCAAACAAGAAAATGGCTGCGGAATCTGGGATTGGCTGCGGAATCAAAGATCGGCTGCGGAAACACTGTATCAGCTGCGAAATTGCAGCACTTGAACCAAAAATCTAAACCAACAGTCAATCATTAGCACAATTATCAAATCATGTTAAAAAGTCCTATAATGCAATGAATTGAACAAGTTGATGAAGGAAATGATGACAAAAGAAGGAAATGAGTAGGAAAAGGCTGTTGGGAGGATGGGTAAATGAGTGCAGGTTTGAGGCTCAACATACCCCCACTGTGAAGGTGTTGCATGTCCTCATGCAACCAAAACTTTGTCATGATTTTTCAGTTCATATGCTCAGATGCCTTTGCCAAGACATCCAACCTTCTCCTTTTTCTTCTTACTGCCAAATTTGTTCTTGGTTTTCTAACCAAACACCTAAACTTCAAGTTAATCAAGGCCCTGCTCAATTTCTTGCATTTCCTCTTCAATTTCCTATTCTTTTTCTGCCAAACACCCAAGTGAAGCATTGTGTTGTCATGGACTATTTTGTCCAGCTTGCTTTGTTCTTTCAATGCTTCATTCTCCTGCTTAATATGTCAGTTCAAGACTTCCAGGTCAAATACCTCTTGTTTTAAAGATTTGACCTGTTCATCAAGAGGCACTATAGTGATTGGACCGGCAACAGATTGCTCTAAATTCTCCAAATAATCATATGCCTTCTGCTGGTCAGGGTCTATGTCAGGTGTTTGTCTTGGTCTAAATTCAAATTCTTGAAAACTGCTTTCTTTTATTGCTGGAAGGGACTTTCCTCTCATGGAGGACTTAGCTCAATATCTAGCTGAATTGGAGTCTTTTCAGGTGTGCCCAAATCAACAAAATGGGACTATTTTCCTTTGGTCACACTCAGTTTTCCCTTCAGCCTACTACTTCTTCTCACTTGTAGATTAGTGCTCTTTTGCTGGGCACTATGTTTCTCTTTTTGTTTTCTCTTTAAGAGGGCAGTGGCTTGAAGTTGTACTAATCTATCAGCTAGTGTTTGGGATTCTTCTTCAATTGAGGGCTCAGGTGAAGGAAATGACTCTTGCACAATGGCTTTCCCTTTATCCCCCTTTTGTCTTTTAGTCCTGTCTCCCTTTTTCCTTTCTTCTTGGGAAATTTCTTGGGCAGTTTCTTTAGTAGTTTCTTCAGCAGTCTCTTCGGCAGTTTCTTCAATTTCTACAGCAGTTTCCTGGGCAGTAATTTCTTTCTCTCTTCTCCTAATTTTCTTTGGTATCCTAGGAGAGCTGCTAGAGGCTTCAGCTACCTCTTGAAAATGGTTTCTAACTAGAAACTTCTCCCATGTATCATTTTTAGTTTTCAACTGCTCCTCAATTAAAATTTAATGAGTCCATGGTGATACAAGTGGGGTTCAATGTTTCCCACGTGTTTCTGAACAGTGGCACACATCTTCTTTAGACCAGCTAACAAGAAACAAGGTAGGTTGATAGCACGGTCATCCATAAAGTGCATCATGATTCTTGTATGGTATATATACATGACACCGAAATGGCCTTCACATGTTAAAAATTTTTGAACAAGCAACAGTAATGAAGTCCATTCTTCTTTAATGACACGTATAGGGATTCCCTTAGTGAAAATGGAGGTATCCATACCTGGATTCTTGAGCATATTTCTCCACTCTTGATCTTCAACTATTCTGTTTTTGAACCAACGTTCTCCTTTTTGAGGCAAATCGGTTGTTGTGGCCAAGGTGCTCTCTGTTATGGTGAACTGCAGGTCTCCTACCTCCACGGTTTTCCCATCAAGTGACCGAGAAAATGCCTTTGTCACCTCTTTATTGTACCCGTTAAATTTCTGAATGAACTTCAACCATTTGGCTCTCTGCAGTGCTTCTTTTACCTGTGGGTAACCCTCTAAAAACTTCGAACCCTCTGGTTCTGCTCTTAATAATTTCCCCATTTTCGGCTCTCGGTTTTACTTGAAGCTCTGACAGTGGAATATGGACGCTTGAGGAGAATGCTTCACGGGAAAAGCAGGGCAATTATGGTTGTAACAGAGGAACTGTAATGTAATAAACGGTATGGTGCAGAACTTGTGATCAGGGTTTTGAACAGTGAGGTGAGGAAAAACAAAGAGGGATTTACAGTGAGAACGAGAGTGGTGTATGAAAACGAATGGAAACGGTGGTATGAGAGTAGAGAACAATACGGCAATGAATTTATGCATGCGGGTGCAATGGTCAAATCTGTAAGCGTCGGGTGGCTACATACACTTGGCTGCGGAAATGATCATATGTAGAGCCGTAGTACATTGGTATACATCACTGAGGTATGAGTAATTAATGGAAGAGCAGCTCGTATCAAGTTCAAATCAATAGTGATTAGGAAACCGTTAGGAGGGTGATGAGGTGGATTAGGCGTGATCGTGGATGAGAAGTGGGATAATCTTGTCAACCATTGCATTAAGTGACTCCTACCACGATTTGAAAACCATGCATAAATGACATTAAACTGTTGGTTAAAAATTTGGAACATACCTTTATACATTTGCATTTGATCCCTTTGTTGATTATGGTGGCTAACTTTTGATTGCTTTCTGGCCTTGTAGGTGCTATGTATCCTTGTTGCTCTTTGATGATGATACCTCTGACTGTAAATTTTCCTTTTTGAAACAGAATTGCTTTGATTGCAGAGGCAGAGTGTATTGGCTGCAGAAACTTGGTATGAGCTACGGAATCTGCAACAACACTCTTCTGCCTGCACAAAGATGATTAGAACAAACTTATCTGAATGGAATAGTCCTGAAAGGGACTTTATTGGTGGAAATGAGATGGAATCAATGAACTGGAAGAAAAATGAAGTGGAATGGAATGAAATGGAATGAAAAATATGGAGTGAAGCGAAATGGAATGAAGATGGAATGATGATGGAAAGAGAGAGATTTTTTTTTTTTTTGGAAAAAATGGAGTGGTCAGGTGACCCTGATTTTCACCTTATATTTTCTACATAAGACTGCCAATCCAAGATTGGTTTTCAGGCTTATACACATTTTTTTTTCTTTTTTTGTTTTTTAATTCAGAAAGAAACAAAGATTAGGCTGATGGAGGAGAAGAATTCTTCTCCACTATCCTCATTGCAGAATTTTCTTGAAACACTTTGACAAAGTCCTCTTTTGAGAGTGGCTTATGATAGATCTTCAAGCAGTGGCCATTCACAATAAGAGGAGTTTGGAACTCATCAATAGTCTTAATTCGGACTGCTCCATTACTAAAGACTTCATCAATCTCATATGGCCCAAGCCAATGGGTTTGAAATTTCCCTTTGAAGTCTTTAAACTTTGAATCAAATAGTAGCGCCCAATCTCCTTTTTGAAACTTCTTCTCTTTGATAAATCGATCATGCCATTTAGTCCTTTGGTGCTGAACTAGATCGGTCCTCAGAATTGCATCTTGTCTTATTTCATCTAGCTCATTTAGCTGGTCCATTTTGTGCTTTTGGGCTTCTGATAAGCTCATCCCCAACTGAACTGCCATCTTGAAGGTCTTGATTGGAAACTCAATGGGGAGCAAGACTTCTTTCCCATAAACAAGTTCATAGGGAGAATGTCCTGTTGTGTTCCTCCATGTAGTTCTATAGGCCAACAAGGCTTCAGGGAGCCTCTCTGCCCAATCTCTTCTGTGGAGATGAACAGTCTTGGTGATGA
>APFE031121952.1:152973-199413 GCA_000404065.3 Pinus taeda
GTTCAAAATATCTATCCATTCATCTCTGATGGCTTTTAATAGAAGGGCTTTCAAGGTTTCCTCATCCAAGTTACTCATTTTTGCTCTTTTTAGATTATATTGAAATCTTTCAAGTAAATCCTCCAAATTTTCATCTTCTTTTTGTACCATCTTTAATACCTCATCCTTGTGATTGGTGGGCATACAATAGTCTAGGTACCTATCCAAAAATGTTTGTTTCATATCATTCCAAGAACTAATGGATTGAGTGAGTAATCCCATGAACCATTTCAATGCTGCCCCTTTCAATGTTGAAGGGAACAGTTTGAGTTTTTCAGCATCTTCCAGATAATCATAAGTTCGACATACGACCTCAAACTCAAATAGAAATGCTTCAGGGTCCTCATTTCTTGACCCATGAAAGTTTGGGAGGACGGATGGCGAAATGTTTTTCATTGTGGCTCGGGAGTCATCATCGGCTATGGGAAATCCAAATGAATTGTCTCCATTCCTATTTCCTCCATTGTTACCTCTACCTCCTCCATTATTTCCTCGTCCACCTCTACCTCTACCTTTACCTCCTCCAAGTCCGGTTTCTCTTTCTTCTGCCATGGTAGTTTCTTCAGAGACCTCAAAGTTCTCTGGTTCCTCTACCAAGGGTGAATGAGGAGGAATTTCTCCTTCTTCTTCAGGTGATTCTATTTCTTCAATTACAATCTATCTCCCTGTGGAAGAAAGGAAAGAATCTCCTTCGGATTCAATAGATGGTATGGGAGAGTCAACTACTGCCTCTTGGATTCCAGGAATCCTAGAGCTAGGAGTATGAGTTGGAGATGATGAAGGTGTCTCTTGCCTATTTCTTGAAGTGGATGGAGTTGTGAAAATCGAACTTCTGGCTCCAGCTAAAAACCTTCCCCTAGAATCTCTTGCTCTATGCATATCATTTTTATTTTTTCTTCAAGTCAGGGTAATAATTCTTTTTCTGATCTTCCAGGTCACTCTAGGTGCAAGAAGAGAGCATGCTCAAGAAACTATTAAACCAATAACTTTC
This sequence comes from Pinus taeda, assembly GCA_000404065.3. Classification (NCBI taxonomy): domain Eukaryota; kingdom Viridiplantae; phylum Streptophyta; class Pinopsida; order Pinales; family Pinaceae; genus Pinus; species Pinus taeda. The sequence continues at coordinate 154,004 of APFE031121952.1, forward strand.
TCTTTTCTAATCCTCCAGATCACTCTAGGTGCAAGAGGAGAGCATACTTTGAGAGGTTATTAATTTTCCTTTCTTGAAATTTTCTTATTTTTATCTCTTTTTTTTTTTAGAAATTGGCTACCTAATTTTCACTTCCTCGACAACGACGCCAAAATGTTTGGTCAATTTAGTGTTGTATAAATTGCTATCATAAATTGTCAACCCGGGGCTCGTAAGCTGATGAAGTGAAGTGTACAATATATACTTAAGCAACCTTTCCTAGTTCTTTTTGTCGTTTTTAGTTTATGTCTAACTTATCTTCCTAATGTGATGTGATGAAGTTATAAACAAGTGAGTGAATGTGTGTGTATGTGGCAATTTCGAAATGCTTCTTAAATTTTAAAGAGAAAACTTGAACAATAACTTGAAATGGAATTAAAGCTTCGAATGAAAGTAAAGCATCAAACAAAAAGACCAATGGCACTAGTCCAATAACTTTACTGCTGATAAGAATGAAAATGACATCTATAGTAACTCAGCTGAAAGCAAGAACACTATTCTAACTCCTCTATTGAATCTAAAGCAATGCAAAAATTAAGTGACAAATCACACTACTCAATTCTCCCTTAACATTTTGCCTTTAGCTAAATTGATCATGTGAAAAAGAGTTAGGAGTGAATTAGCAATATGAGTCTAAAACTAAATAAACCAAGCTGCAATTAAATGATGTTTTGGTCCCATGAAAGTTAGTGAATTATAAAAAGAACCATCAAGAGATTAGCAACTTGACAAAACTTGATAAATTAACTAGGCAAGGAAACTAACTAAGCAAGGGAACTAATGAAAATCAAAGCGGAAGTCATCAGTTTAGATAAGACAACTTCAGATGCCACTAGTGTTAAAAAGAAGGAAAAGAATGCTGTCCCAGGCTCCTAACAAAGCTGTAAAAACACACACTGATCAGTCATGAAAAGTACAGAAACGTAAAGCAGCATAATTCAAAACTGTACATTAATATACATGATAAATTAGAAAAAGGAATGCAGGAAAGCAAATTTAAAAGCTACTGTACAATGGTTGTAGCAGACAGGGGCCCTCCATCCACTTCAACCAATTAAAAGATCAACTACGTAGGTAAGAACAGAACTGTCTTCTTGGTATTAAATCAGCACATAATAAAATACAGTGGAGAGCGTAAACGCTATATAAAAGAGTCTTGAAATAAAGTTTACAGCAACCAAAGACTAACTTCCAAAAACTAACTAATCAGCGTGTAGAAAAGCTTTATTTATAACAGGAACACAAATTGTTCTGTGCGTAAACTAAGCTAACTAACAGCTATGCAAAAGACACATTCAGCAGCACCGTGCACGGATTTAGGGAACAGTCATCATGGTTAATAAATCTGCTATTGGATTCTTGTCCCCTGCAGTCTTCGTGGCTAAAGAAGAGGCCAGCTGTGACTTTCGTGCTCCAACTGAACGCGCAGAGCCGTGCCACCATTTGCAACCTTGCCGTTTGACCAGAGTTATCTCCACGTTGACCAGGGGTGTAGACGGCCAGTTTGGCTGAGCTGATAGCACACACACCATGTACACAGTCATACAAACTTACCCATGTGGCTCTTTCCTCTGGAGGACACCTAGATCATAGCAAACAAGAAAATGGCTACGGAATCTGGGATTGGCTACGGAATCAGAGATCGGCTGTGGAAACCCTGTATCAGCTGCGGAATTGCAGCACTTGAACCAAAAATCTAAACCAACAGTCAATCATTAGCACAATTAGCAAATCATGTTAAAAAGTCCTATAGTGCAATGAATTGAAAAATTTGATGAAGGAAATGATGACAAAAGAAGGAAATGAGTAGGAAAAGGTTGTTGGGAGGATGGGTAAATGAATGCAGGTTTGACGCTCAACAACAGGTAATATAAGATTTAGATGAAGCTCGGTGCATGAGTAAGTGCAACAAAATGTAATACTTCACAGTCAATTGGACTAGTTGGGTCCATTGTAGTAAATGGACGGTGGCAGTACAATCATGGGAAAGGTAACCAAAAAAGGTGAAGTAAATGGATATGAGGTGTCAGTTACCTTGGCTATTATGGGAATGATTTTTCCCAATTTTGTGTATGAATAAAGGAAGTTCTCTTAACCTTGACCTTGATATCTAGTATTTATGTTATGATGATGATTATGTTGATGTTTATACATGTAGGTGTGTATGTATGTCATGTTTGATAGGGTCATCATGGATCATGATAATTAATGCTGACATTTATATGTATACATGTTTGTATCTATTTCGTTGTCTGACAAGATGATGATTGTTTTATGCTAATGATTATATATGTATCTATCTATGTCACTGTCTCACAGGGTTGTCAGGGATCATTCATGTGGAGGAATTCTTTCTTATGCAGGTGAATGGTATTAAGGGATTCCTGGTTCATGAGGAATCAAGTGGGAAGAGTAGCCTGAAACATCTATGAGGTTATTATCATGTGGTTATGAGTTGATATTATGTGATTATATGATGTTTATGTTGTGGACAAGCTATACAGAGGGATACATCAGCAAAATGAATGTGGTGTGAAATGCGACATGCTAGGCTAAGCATGAATAAGGCATTAGAAGAAAGGTTTCTTGGTAAGAACAATGTGCTTTTGGATGCATGGTATTACTTTTGTGCATATGTCGTATATGTTGTGTGTGTTACATCTGTGATGATTGTGCACATGTAGTATTGTGCATATTTAGTGTGTGTACATGTTGTTTATGCAATATTATGTACTTGATGTTAGTATAGATAATGTGGTGTGAATGTTGCATATTTAGTGTTGGTTATAGATCGTGCTATGTACATGTTGAATATATGGTGTTGTGTACATATTGTACTGTGTGCATGATAGATATGCATTGTTGTATGCATATGGTGCTCTATGCATGTTGGATATGTGGTGTTCTTTATAGATGATGCTATGTACATGTTGGATATGCAGTGCTATGTACATATGGTGTTGTGTGCCTATTGTACATGTGGTGTTATGTACATATCATGTGGTGTGCATGATTGTAAAAGTGGTGATGTGTGCATGTAGTGTTTTGTACATGTTGTATAAGTGGCACTATGTGCAGGTAGTGTTGTGTACATGTCATGCATGTGGCATTGTGTACATGCAATGTTGTGTACATATTTGCATGTGGTACTATGTATGTGTGGTATTGTGTACACATTGTCCAGGTGGTGCAGTGTAAAGGTGGTGTAGTGTACATGTGGCATTGTGTACATGTTGTGTAGGTGGTTCCATATACATGCGATGTTATGCACACATGGTGCAGGTGGTGCTTTGTACAAGTGGTATTATGTACATGTTGTACATATGTTACTGGTGTATGTGTGGTATTACATGCATGTGTACATAAGGTGTTGCAGGGATGTGGTACTATGTATGTGAATTATGTAGTCGTGGTACCATGACATGTGTATTCCCTGTGCTGTACTTTGTGTACTACATGTATTTTTTTTTGTTGTACACTAGGTGTAAGTACATGTATTTTGTGGCATTGTACATCAGGTATAGATGTATGAGTTGTGTTGTATATTAGGTGTATGTGTATTCATTTGCGGTGTCGCAGGTTGTGTGTAGATGCATGTCTCGTGATGTACATTGTGTATATATGCGTGATATGTCGTGTTGTACATAGGACGTGGGAGTACGCATGGTATTGTATTATATACACTGGGTGTAGGTGTACATGTTGTATATCAGGTGTAGGTGCATGTGTCATATGGTGTTGTATGTCATGTGTGGTTTTATGGGTGTGTTGCACTATGGGTATTTGCACATGGTTGAGGAGAAGGAACTGGGTGTTTGTCGAGTGTGGTGACTGATGTAATGTGCGTATGAAATAAGAACAAAGGTAGAAGTAAGATCGATTAAAGAATAAGTATTAGTATATTATTTCAGTTTTATTATGCATTAGATTTATGATTCTGGTATATGATGATTACATGTGATTTATGATTTTGATCTATGATGGTTATTTTTTGGGTGAACCTGATGTGATATTTTTATAAATGTTGATTGGTCAAATATGTGAGTTTGACTTTTCGTGACAGGAAGTAAACATGATTGCAAGTGTACTTTATTGACGAGCTACAAATGAGGTATGATTTGAAGTTATTTCAATTTATTTTGAATCTAATGGAAGTTATGTGCTTGGTATAGGAAGCACGAATATGCCTAGTTGGATGGTTAAAATCAATTGCAAGATTCAATAGAAAAAGTGAAAAGAATTGGAATATGTAGCAACATACTGGTAAAGCATTTCAGGAACAGGTCCATTGTGGGACACTAGTATCCAAAAGTGTCCATTGATTTCCATGAGCATGATATGACCAGTATGATGGTTTTGAGCTAGGGATATGGCTTCGTTTTTTTATCTTCCAATGTGAGGAAACCTTGCAAATGGATGGACTGCCTGAGATGGGGGTGCCAACAAAACTTCAAAGTGGAGTGACTGCATGGAAGGCGTGACCGGATTTCCTGAGGGACCATGTAGCAGAGAAGGGAAGTTCACTGATAGATTTTTTTCTTCATTATCATTGCCAGATGGAATCAAATGCACATTGGTAGTGCACCCTAGAACAATGAGCTGGTAACTATTCACTGAGAGGAAAAGTGGGACAGGATTATAGTGTTGGACATTGGATGCAATTTGACTATGGAAATGGATTCTAGACTTCTTGGGAAGGAGGTGAATCCTAGTATTACTTTGAGGGTGGAGGTGTGAGCCTTTGAATTCCCTTGTTGCGAATACAAGTATCATATACCTTTTTTTGCTGGTTGAGAAAATGTGCGTATGTATATATGTGTGTATTATTGTAAATATTGTATTGAGCTAGTTTATAAAGCTCCATATATAGTATGGTGTTAGCTTAGGGGCTCTTGACCTAGTTTCAGAGTTAGTTGTTCCAACCAACAAATCCCTAACTACTGACCCTTTCAGCAAAAACTCGTGTAGCGTAGGCTGCACTCTCACCCAAAGCAGTATGGGGGGATGCAAGAACCAAGTTTCTGTATCAAGAGATGAGTGTCATATATTTTAGCACCTCCGATCTAACTTTGTGCAGATTGATATGCCCTTAGGTCTCGGTACTACAAATCTACTAAAATGATCTTCACACCTTTGTGAAGGTCTATGATTAGCCTTTGCGGATCCTTAACAGTTGATTTATCCACTTATGTGCATTAGAGATCAATCCTAAATTAGTGTTCACGCAGATCTACTTAAGTTAGTTAGTAAACATTATAGAATTCATCACAGTCTTCGTGAAAGTACTTAACATTTATTGTGTACATTTATTAAGACTTATTCAAGAGACTCGCACATCATTGGATCAATATTTCATAAACACATTATTCATCCACAACATATATCGTAAACAAAAGTAAACAATGATAAACATACATACACAAGATTCTTTGGTAACTTTCTTTATTTATCTTCAATTTAGCTTTACAGACTCAAACTACCCTGCACACTTAGCTATAAGGGTCTGTGCACTCAGTTGTAGACTCTACCTAGGCCTCCGTGCACTCAGATGTAGAGCCTTTCTCTCCTATCTAACCCTCTTTTATGCACTATCACTTCTAAGACTCCATCCGTCATCCACCTAGACCTGCCTTAGACTCCCTAAGACACACCTATTTATAGACTTTCTCATACAATCCCATGTTCTGCAGACCATGGGTGGATCTCAAAATCGACTCAAAATTTACATAAACAAGGGGTTAAAACCATTATGACTCCTAATCATCTATGTGCTTTGCATCCACAAATCGTAAAGAATTTACATTACTTACAAAAAATACATCAAAACTTGGGTTATTTTAACCCCAAAACTGACCCACGGGACCCCTTCCCAACAAGACCCCTTCCCAAAAGGCCCCGAACAAAAATATCGTGACTCACCATCGAGTCACTTGGCTAGTGCTATGATCTTGCTACAAATATCCCCCAACTCCACCTAGATTACTGCGACCTTGACAACGCTATGAGTTTCTATCTGCTTGACTTCATTGACTAACTTATCTGTAGTTGGCCCTTTTGTGGTTAGCCTCATTTTTCTAATGTGTCTGCTACAAGACTTTAAGTTTGTCCTGGATGGTGGTCATGACTTGATAAGCCTCTTCTAACCATGGTTACAACCTCGCCTTTAGCAAGGCCTTCTTCTTCTGTGCTTCCTCTCCCTACGCGAGGAGCTACTTTCCTTCCTATAATTTGGCTAGGCGATGCACCGATGCAATGGAGCGCGTGGTTGCCCTGCCCTCATTGTACTGTCGCTGCAGATCCCTTATCTCCATATTCAACATCTGCAAGTTTGGATCCTCCTGCAAATTTGTTAGCAACACCATGGCTTGCTCGAATAATGTTAGTGCAGTATGCAACTGTGGCATCCAGAGTGGCCATTTCTTCCTTGATCGTGACTCTGCACTACTCTGGGACCTCCGAGGGAGTCGTGGGCTATAACTTTAATTATAGCTCGGTGATCTTCATGTTGAGTTCAAACTGAACTTGCTTAACCTCAACTTTGGCTTCGCACACACCAGAAACTAGTTTTCTGATCTTCATTTCTAGTTGTGCATCCTCGAGGATATGGAGCTCAAGCACTATCCTGCATGCCTCTATGACTACTGACTCCAGTCATGAACTGTGTGCCTGGAGCATCTCCTTATCCTTTAGAACCTGGGTCTCTTTAGCGAACAACTGTTGATTATTGACTTTGATTTCACTGACAGCACTGAGTGCTCATTGTTCCTTGATGCAAAGCTCTTCCACGACTACTTGTAGTAATGCATGTAATGACTCAAGTCATATCGCAGCAAGGTTCAGGCCCATACTTGTGACCTTGTTAAGGAGGGTGCATTGTTCCTCAATGTCTGCATGCACTAAACCATCAGGCAAGGGGAAGACTCGCACATCCTACGGCCATGGAACCATCTCTGCGATTGTAATTTTAGCCCGCGCAAAATTCCTTGTGCACTGCTCGCCTTCCCGACATCTTCTTGGATCTTGGCTACTTGGAGTTGCAACTCTTGCAGATCCTTCTGTACTCCTCCCAAGGATTGCATGTATTGCTATTCAAACTGTTGTAGTACTTCTGTTGCGGTATCCCTAACTTTATCACTGATCTCATCAAGATCGCTTTCTGTGAGTGCCATGGGATCAACCTGTCTTTTCTGGGCTTTCTACTTCGTCTGTGATCCATCTTGTTTTTCTAGTTCATGCCTTTTCAAAATAAAGGGGGTGCACTACCCTTCCTCACCTTTGCTGCCTTGTTTTGTAAGCTTTTTTTTTCTTTGTTTCTGGCGAAGGTGACTTGTCACCTTTATGGGACTCATGCTACTCTTGTTCTACCTTCTCCTTGTGTTACACAGAATTTCATCACTATCCCTCTACTTCCCGTTCCATGATCGTAGAGGAACTCTATAGTGAACCCTACATGCTTTCCCTTCATGAAGAAACTCCCATTATGTCCCTCTTCATGAGCAGAACAATTCCATTTCGCACCATTTCCCACAAATCTTTTGTTTTTCCCAGTTTACAAGACCAATGCTAATGACCCTTGTCCTCCTCATGCCAATATGCAGGGATTAACATTGTCCCTAGCACTGACCGAAGCGACTGAGATTTGTTTCAATCACGCCAATCCTCTTTTGGAATTTTTTTTAAATAAGGAGCTGAAGCCTCCAACTTTAGAAGCTTTGCAATGGAAGTCTAGTAAATGGTTGATGCAAATGGAGTTGAGGATGTCAGTTTGGGCTCCTTTCCCCTATAAATATGGAACTAACTCAAGAGATAAGACTTTCTCCCATGAGAAGAGGATCAATCTCCCATCCAGTCATGCTATATAAACCTTCATTTTTTCCAAGCACAAGCTAGTGTTAATGTTAGTGTGCTAGTGCTAATTAAGTTTAGAGTAAACAACAAGCTATTCATAGTTGTAGCTCTCTATTTGTGTGTGAGGGAGAAGTGTGAATTTGGTTTAAAGCCTAAAGGAAAGAGCCTTAAAACTATCATTATTGAGGCCATCATGGAATGCTAACGGAAGTGTGTGGGAACCTAGGTTTGTCGGAGGAGAATAGCAATGCCAAGACAATGGTTGTAATCTCTTCTTGATTTAATATATATGCAACTATCAATTAATTTCCTACATAACATGTCATCTCACATGTTTATGGCTTAATGCTTCTTGACTTGCTAAGTAGGTTGAATTAAAATTTGTCTATTATCACGGTTGTTGTTTTTTTTTGTTTACTTGTTTCAGGTGTTTGAAGAAGGAAATGAAAGATAATTGAAGCGAGCAAGCAAGGTATTAACCAAACGGGATAAGCATACTAAGAGGTAGGCCCTCTTAATTGATTCTAACCTAAGGAAATCTTCCATAGAATGTCTTGTTAGTGGCTAGACTTGCTATCGGGCTAGAGGAATTGTTTGTGTCTGCTCTTATAATTTTATGTCACCACAAATTGGCGACTCCATTGGGGACCCAATCTTTCCATCTGTTTGCTTGGAATTTCATGGTTTTGTGTGAAATTTTCTAGTTTCACCATTTCCCTTTACTTCTGCTTGTTTTCCTTTTCTTACTACTCTGGGTTTGAAATTCGTAGTAGAAAGTCTAGTCCCAACTTTTGAATTTTTTTTTTTTTTCTTTACATCCTCGATCAGTGTGCTTAATTCGCTAAGAGTCGTGTCGATCAATGTTATATGCTGAGAAACAATCATTCTGATGTCCTTCTGGAACTTGTTGTCAGTTAGGCAGTTACACTGATGCCTGTAAGTGAAGGTTAGGGTTCACCACAGATCTTGGCCACTGTGTTTTTCTCTCATTATTTCTACCCCATAAGTTGTTTAGACCGTCTTCTCCCTGACTAGAAAGTTGCTTTTCATTTGGTTTGGTTGCTTGTTAATTTGCCATCTTTTCACTTGATTTCTTTCATCATTGGATGGTTAGTGGGCTAGGGCATCTAGATTGTCATCCATTCAGCTGATTGTGAGCTGTGTGAGTCAAGTTGTTGGTTCATTTACTCCTTGCATTTTGTTTATGGTCCTTCTATGACTTTGACCTCGATTACACAAGTTCGAAAATTTTTGCTTTCTTGTCTAAACGTCTCTTTTCTAGCATAGTTTACATTGCTTGTATTGTTTTTGGTAAAGTCGTTTTGTCATTAGTTTGAAAGAGATTTTCTTTTCGTGTTTTTCATTTGCTTGAAAATCGATTGTCTTGAAAACTTTTTCATTTAAGTGTTTTATGAGAAATTCATTTGGCTAGTTCATGAAAAGTACAAAATTCTAGTTTGTTGCATCAATATGTTACGGTAGTTAGCATCATTAGAGAATATGATTGCATTAGCATTTGAAAAGGAAAATAATTCTCTTTGCTTTTGAAAGGATTGTTTGAGTGTACTTAGCAAATTAGGAATTGGAATGTATTTTTCATTAGTTTATTTTCTAGAAAAATGCAGTAGTGAAAAATAATTTTGCTTTTAGTTGCTTGGTTGTTTGCATTTGATTGTGTTTTATACCCTCTCTAACGTAGAAAATTCATCAAATTGGAAGTGTGTTGTCTCATTTAGCTGTGTTTAGGGCTTTTCGAGTCACATTGCTAAGGCTTGAAAATTGAGACATAATTCAAGATAACTTTAAAATGAACTCAATTAACCTAAGGCGCGTTTGAAACCTAACGATCACATCTAGAAGGTCTAGGCTAGCGATGTGTTCCGACATCTTTAAACTTAGCAATTGTTGTTAGCTTTGGCACTAGAAAACGTTAGTACGGATTTGTGCTCCCCATACCATCAAGTATATAATAGGAGACCCCTCTAGGCTGCAATATTTTATCCATAGGAAGCTGAGTTTTCCACCTTGCAAACGTGATACACCAAACATGGTATTTAGGGAGATTTCCTGCCCGTAGTTCTCAATTAATTGGAAAGTATTTTGCAGTTCATGGTTTCCTGGTAATCTTGTTTACCTAGATCATCTAGAGTACTCATTTGATCTTTTTGACTCATTAAACTTAAAATATCATTCAAGCACTTTTCCTTTCGAGCTCGTTTCCAACCGAAAGTGATAGAGTCATATTTGTTTCTTTCTCAACTCTTAAAACATGAAAGAGAACCAGTTTACTTATGCATCTTAAAAATTTGATTGCCCACGATCTTATAACATCTTATTAGTATTTTCTAGACCAAATCATGAGTTTTCCCTAAAAAACATTTTAAATCCTTGAAGTTTATCTGTCTTTCCCTGTTAACTAAGATAAGGTCATGGTGGTTGAACCATCTAGTTCACCTAGTTCCTCTTCCTCTCCTCCACCTAAAAGATTATCTGAGGAGCCTCTTCTTGACTTACCAGAGTCACTCGAGGACCAAGGTGTTTAACTTGGAATTGTTCTAAGCATTCAACCTTTGTCATCTCGTCCTCTACCTACTTTAGATACTGGGTCACCTACTAATATTGGCCGGGAATCTCCAAACAATCCCGTCCAAACTCCTAAGAGTTCACCGACTATTGATGGTCAGCTTGGACTAGTTATATATCCTCTGAATCCTTTGTTCCACCCTGTTGATATCATCGCAGCATCTGTACAATCCGTACGATCATCTGGGTGTTCCTTTGGAATTATACCCTTGTACATCTTTGGTCATTTGTCATCGTTTGTTCCCAGCTATGGAACCCGAAGGTGATGCTCCAGTTACCTCTCCGAATGAATCAGAAGTTTCTACTCCACACATTGTCAAAGAGGAAGAATATCAATTTCCTCCTAAAGGTTTCCCCTGTACAAGGAGCATTCCCATCAGTGTGTATTGGGATTTACCACCTAATTATGTGACTTTGGCACAATTGGTCTCAGGTACACCTAGTGCCTCATCACTTTATCATAACCTTGTTTGGGAGTATGGTTCCATGCCGACTACAGGTTTGTTCATTTTGAACCCAACCTTCCAACAGGACGTTACCTTGGTCCCAGTGCAACCTACCATTCCAACACTCTTGAAGAATGTTACTATCAGTTCTCCAATCCCTCCAGTAGATGGACAAGTTATGCCGTTGCCTAGGGGCAGAATTTGAGTGTTTCTATGGTTTCAGGCACCACCAATGTGAGTAGCTCATAGGGTCGCATGGTTGGCATGAACCAACCTTCTTCTGACATTATCCAAAACCTTTTTGGTCGTATTAGATCAAGCAATGTCCAATAGCAACTGGTTCAAAATCCCGTTGGTCATCTGGGTCAAGAAATTTCCAGTATTAGCAGCCTTATTAGGCTCAGGCTCAGTACCAAACTCCTTACATTCCATATAATTCTCAAGGAATGATCAATCTGCCTTATGTACTTCAGTCTGGGAAGCAAGTTCAGCCTGGCCCATCCACTTTTTAGGGTGTCTATGGCCAAATTCAGTTAATAAATTTTCTAGGAACTGTTCAAGTACCCTTGCAAAAACAAGGACAGCCTCTGCAGCAACAAGAGAAACCTTTGTTGCAGCAACAGTTGTCCACACAAAAGCAAGGGTAGAGGATACTGTAGTAAGGAAAACTGCAACAACCATAGGGGAAACCCTCGCAACAATTGCAGAAAACCATGTAGCAACAGATGTAGTATGCTTCATACACCTCCCAGCCTATATCTTTGCAAGGACAACCTCTGCATCCACAAGGACAACTTTTGCAGCCGTAGGGTCAACCATTGTAGCAGTAGAGCAAACCCAGGAAAAAAAAACCCTTATATACATATCAACAAGGTCAACCCTTGCAAGGACAAGGCCAGGGTCAAGTCCTACAGTAGCAAGTCCAAAATCCTAATGTCCTAGGGCAACAGGCCCAGACTCCTTTTTTCCAAGGGAAGTAGGTCCAGAATCCCTATGTCCAAGGGAAGCAAGTGTACAATCCTTATGTCCAAGGAAACTAGGTGCAAAATCCTCTTATTCAAGGGCAACAAGTTCAAAACTCGTATGTTCAGGGACAACAGGTGTAATATCCATACATCCAAGGTCAACAGGCTCAACAGCCTCTTGACCTGTATGCTTCTTATCAGCAACCTATGACCGGACAGTTTCAAGGTGTTCAAGGTCAAAATCCTCCCTACGGCTAAGGTAACCTATAGTGGGGTAGAATAAAATGCCATATGGCCAAAATCCCCCACTATAGGGCCAAAATCCTTACCAGCAGAGATGGTCTTCTCTAGTTCAACCCACTTATTAACCTCCATTGCCTTTTAATACTCAATTGTCGTTCTTGCCCATGCTTGAGTTGCCAGATGTGTCTCGACTCATGAATGATCCAATTCTTCATTTTCCATACTGCCCTCTAGTTCCGTCCAAGATCTTGAACGATTTTCCTAAGTTTAATGGGAAAGAGAAAGAAGATCCTCAAGCCCATGTGATGAAATATCACCTTTGGTGCTCTTTAAATTCTTACATTGATGATTCTATTCATCTCCGTCTTTTCTAACGAACCCTGATAGGTGTTGCAGCCAAGTGGTACATTGAGCTTGCTCGAATTACTTACCATGACTTCAACTCTTTAGGCATGCCCTTTCTCATGCATTTCCACTTGTTGGTTCGTTATGAACTAGCACCTATTTACTCACACTGCTTAAGCAAGATACTATGAGACACATCTTTGATTACATCCATGAATGGAGATGTAGACATCACGTGGTAGGTTCCATGGTGTCGTCATTAAAATGGAAGATTGGTGGACTAAAGGACGACTGACTACATGATGCGGTGACATTACCTGGTGTATCAAATTTAGAAACAAGGTTCACATAGGCATCATTTGGGATGGTCGATGACAAGCTGGTAGATGGAGGATCTACGGATGTTGAGACCTAGGATTCTATCGAAATAGGTTTAATAGAAGCGCGCACAAAAACCTCAGAATGGTTTTCCTACGAGGAACTCAAGTATGACAATGGGTAAAGGATATGGCCTATGGTGTCCGTCATCTCTACATTGAGAGGAGGGATCACGATGTTGGGACCAAAGTCCCCTTGTTCTAGTTGATTGGTGGTACTAGAATCCATGGGTAGATGAGTAGGTGATCCATAATGAGTGGCCTCGTATTCACGAAGTGCTTCCAGGAAATCATGAAATTCATTGAGAAGAGGGAAACAATAGGAATAGTGACCATGATGATCAGACATGGCACAAGGTTGGTTTGTGTGCAACATTATGAGTTTCTTGGGTGGACCCAACAAGTCAACATGGAATTCATGGATATTTGACTCAGGGAATGTTTCATGAACCAAAGGTTTGAGTTTAGGAAGTTTAGGACAATTATTGGTGGCGTTCCAAACAACTTTACACAAAGCGTATGGGGGTAACAACTTTGGGGCCTTAGGGGCTCGAGGAGCTTGAGGAGCCTTATCCTTAGGTTCTTTCCTCTTAGCTTTTCCCCCCTGTCTGGATGCTTTCAGAACAGAAGTGAGTTCCTCTTGAGGTTGTGATGGAACTGAAGCAGCGGCAGGGGCCATAGTGACCAGTTGAATTGGGGTCAAAGCATGATAAGGTCTTAGATGACTAGGCAAAATGCTTGTAGGTGGATCGTTGTACCATACTAGGATACCCAAAGTCATGTTAGGAAGGACCAGTGAAGCCATGACAGGGATAGAAAATACTTCCGGAGGGGGAAATAAGAAAGGCATCTGGCCTGTAGGGTAATGCCTCGGCAGAATATCTCCTGGATGGTTGAGATCTGGACGAACAGTTCCTGGTGGAAACATAGGAGAGGCAACCACAAACGGAGGAGGTCTTGGGGGGGTGGATCGAGAGGGCTCATCTGGGATGGTAACCGCAGGGTGCTGAGGAGCTAGTTATGAATTATATGTACCAGACTGCTTAAGGGTAGCCCATGATGCTTGTAACATCCAAACACTCATAGAGTTGGGATCTAAGATGGGAGGGGGAGGACCAGGGAAATCACCCAAAAATGAGGAATCTTTATAGAATCTAGGTGAAACACCAATGATAGTAGTTGAAGACTACTTATCTAACATTGACGAGATAATGGACTCAGGGGAGGTCATAGATGTTGGCTCGTAGTAAGTCAACTAATCGATGGTAACAATATTCCCTTCATGGGGGAAGCACATCTTGGAGAACACCGCAGATGGAACGACTGACATGGAATATGTGTAACTATGACCTAAAAGAATGTTGTAATCTAAAGGGACATCAATGACTTCAATATTGGCATGGACAATCTTGCCTGCAAGGGTCAATAGACAGTTGCAGTACATGGTAAGAGGCTGGGAGGAGTGTCCATCCGAACCACGGAAAGCGATGGTGGAGGGGGACAACTCAGGTGACTTAAGTTGTTTCCAAATAGTAGTGGACTTCACACAGGTGGATGCACCTTCGTTAATAATGCATCAGAAGATGATGGAATTATAGACCCAGACTGGTATCTGGAATGCAACAGATGAAGGAAATGGGGGATGTTCTGATGTATCAATCGGGAAGACAATAAAATGATTGTCACAAGGATCTACTTTACCCGGGGTAGTTAGTAGAGATTTCTTTCTAGAGGGGCATGACTATATTACTTCCAGTCTCAACATGATGGTAGGTGATCGTGCCAAGTCCTCTACTATACTGATGTATGGGTAGCTCGATTACAAGCCACAGTACAACATAATGGTCCCTTTGGGATCTTGGCAATGGCCTCAACTTTAGGCTGAGGAATCTGTAATGGACCATTTGTTTTCCTAAGAGTCTCAACATATGCTTTGGTTTTGGACTCAATGGCAGACGAAGTTGATGACTTGTCATATTGACACGACCGAGTTTGCAGGTTGATATTGGAGGGATTAACCTCATCAGAATTCATCATAAGGGTCTGGTAGTCACCAGGACCAGAAGGTTGGGGAGGATGGGCTAATTGACCTGGCTGAGGTTGAGCAGCAACAAATCCTTGCTGAGGGAAAGGATTCGTGAGCACTGCCAGTTGAAATGGCGTGGGATTTTGAGGCGATTGTTGGTGCATTTGGGGTAAGAGAGGACACTCATGATTATAATGGCCATGTACACCACAACATGCACAAGGCTTGTTCGTATGAATAACATTTTTCTTCTTGGGCTGGCTTCTCTGTTGCTATTTGTTGGTGTTAAGCTAATTCCCCTGGGGTTCACTAGGTTGACTACCTTGATTACCTTGCCCTTATTCTTTTGATCAAATTTTGTCGACTGGTCGCAATCTATTGTGCTAACACTTGACCTTGAGGGGGTGGTGGTTGTTATGGCTGAGGATGCATGGGAGGCTGTAGCGCTAATGCTTGAGGGGATGGAGCACTCAACTATACATAAGGTGGAGAAATAGTTTGGTAGACATGTTGGGGCCCTGAAAATATGTTTCTAGTAGGAGGGGTATAAGTGTTGGTGGAACGGGTGCTCCCCTATAGGTAACCCTAACTTTGTTGAGTATATGCAAAAGGGTGTGAAAGGGTTCCAATGATACTGTCGGCAGTGTGAGATGCCCTCAGTGCATTGGCACTTGTAGGATGAGGGAGGTCTATAATGATGGTATAGACATAATTGGATTCTGCATAAATCAGGTCATATCTTAGAGCAGTTTGGAGAGCTTCTTCCTTGGTTTGAGGAAAATGGGACACGACATCATTTCCAATGAGAGATAAAAGGATCCTAAGAAACCAATATAGATAGACATGATCTTCGAAGGGTGGGGCACGACATGTGCTCCTCCTTCTACGCCACTCTTGAACATGGTCAGAAAGGCGAGTGGCAGAGGACTGATGGAATGAGGTCAATAGCTTCGTACTAGTGTCATACTAGAGAGGTAACTAGAAATATAAAAGGAACACTTTAGTAGGCATCATGAAAATGGAATGAGATGCGGCGAGATGGTCTACATACCATTTTGCAGCATCTCCAGTGAGCGTGCATTGTAATAACTGAAGACAAATGGAGTCATCAGTTATGGAGTTGGACAAACACCACATGTGGAAGGATCGAACATGGTTGGTAGGATCCTCTCCAACATTACCCTCAAACTTCGAGATGTCTGCGGGAAGCTTAGTTTGCATAGAAGGCCAACTGGCATCATGGTGTATGGAGTCGTTTATCAACTAGTTAAAATATGGTAGACTTAACCAAACCATAACGGGCAGCATGGGCATTGCCTAAATGGTTCCTGAGATTGTTCAGCTTGATGTGACCATCGGGATAGAACCAATTCCAACACCAGGTTGGGTTCCTGCACCAGCTATGGGTCCAGACATGGTGACGATATGCAGTGAAGGAGGCTCATAATCAGAAGAACTAGGAGAAGAGTCAGCATGGGTACCCAAAGGGTTATGAACTCGAACTCGACGGGGAAAGGTAATATGCCCAAGCAGAAACTGGGGGTGAAGGCCTAATAGTCTTTGTGAAAAATGCCTTGGTGGTGCAACAGTTGTCAGACACATGTGACACGAAAGTGGTAAAAGGAGATAAAAAATATGCCTTTGTCTCAATGAGGGGAGATAAATTTATTATGTTAAGTCTTGCCTTGGCAGTGTAAACAAAGCTCTGTTTGCTTAAGGTGTGCTTGTGTGTGAAAGTCTATTTATTGATTAAGCTCAGATCGTGTTTGTAAAAAAGAAAAAACCTTGCTAAAAATAAACAAAAATTAACAACAAAAGAAATAACTAAAACCCACCCAAACTGGGTTTGCAAACACTGTGCTGGTTAGTGGCTAAATCGACAAAAAATACATTGAAACAGTCAAGAGATCTAGATGTCGATGTGACTGGGATCAAGTGACACTGAGCTGCTGAAAAGTGGTGCAACAACAACAAAAAAACCATAAGGGAAGATTGTTGCAAAAAGATAGGAAGATGGGTGAAACACTTAGGGAAACCGATGGGACTCTAAGGCCAACGACCAAAAAAGTTGTAATTTGAAACTATGGATGGTGGAAACCTTTCTTTATAGATCTGAAACATAAGGGTACAGATCTGGAAAATGTGGCTGAAAGCGCTACAAAAACTCAAACTACTCACTCAGCTAAACTCCTCCTATAAAGGTGGAAGCGTACTAGGATCCCTAGGGGGGCTAAATTCCACTTCGATGAGTAAATCAGAGTAGACCAAGGCCTAAGAGGGATGACACAGAGGTTACACAACCCAGTAGATAGCTCTCTGCAAAACCTAGGAATAGATGTGAGAAAAATCCTAAAACCCAGACATCGCAGGTACTGACCTGCTTTCCAGTAGCGATCGCATGTTTTGGGCTGATAAGTGTGCTCTAGCCTCTAGAACACACTTTTTGGGCCAAAAAGTGCGATTTATTCTCTTTGGATCTAGGTCGGAAAATCTCGGAAAAAAATTGCCGCCTTTGTCGTGCATGGTTCCTTTGACCTGTGGAAACGACCAGAAAGCTTGCGGAAGTCAGAAATTTAACAGATCTAGGGTTAAAAAGTAAGGAAACATTAAGAGAATTGAAAAGAGGAGAAACCCTAAGCTCAAAACCAAAGGTCACCCACGTTTCTGGATCTGAAGTATAAAGCGAGTGGAGTCACCAATTTTGTTGTATTGTTTCCTTCTCAACGATGTAATAAAGGAACCCACTTAAGATTATAGATGACAAACAATCTCAACAATATAAATGACTGCTAAGCATTGTAGATCTGCAGGAACTGATAGAAACGAAACTTTGCAAAGTCCGGATCTATGCCACAATCATAGTTAAACTGCAAAAAGAAAGAGTAATAACTCCAATCATCCAATGGAAACCAAATATACAAAGAGTAATTTTATTATAACACCTCTGAAGGAAAGAAATAAATGTTACAAGTCCCCCTCTATGGGATGGGTTCCTAGAAATTCTGAAACATCTTTAGCTTGTGTAAAGTCTCTCTCCTTTATAATGTGTAAGCCTAGCAAAAATATGGTGTGTGACAATGAAAATAATCAGAGTTACAACAGTGAGTGCAACAATGAAAATAATCAAAAGTGAATAATGAATGCAAAACCCTTCTATTTATAACAAAATATTGAGTTATCCTCGAATAATGAGCAATAATAAAATATTATTGATCCCATTCATGGAATAACCACCTAGAATATCTTATTATATTTGTTTAGGAGGGAAAAATAATTTAAACTTTTATTTAGAAATAATAAATAAATAAATTATTTATTTATCATCTCAAGGAATTAGTTAAGGAATATTAATAAATAAGGATTATTTAATTATTCCTAAGGATTTAGTCAAAATTTGACAAAGAATAATAATTAATTAGTGATTAATTAATTATTCTTAGAGAAAAATAAGATAATTAATGATTTATCTAATTATTTTTCATGATTGGGTCAAATATGACAAGGAATAATAATTAAACAATGGTTTAATTAATTATTCCTAGAACAAAATAAAATAAATGGTGATTTATTTAATTATTATTCATGGGTTTAACTATAAATTACTTAACAAAGGTGGTTTATTAAGTAATTTCTCACATTGAAAACAATTTTACTATGGTAAAACTAGATTTACATGCTGTACTTCGATCCATCTAGTAAATTAGGCTAGATGATCATTTTTTTGGTGATAACACTAAGCCTTTAGCACCTTGGCTCACATGACTTAGGAGTTGTTATCAACCACTTAAGCACACAATTATTACTATCACATAGAGTCAAAAAATCCATGCCATTAAGTTTTTAGAGCATGGGTTTTACATGCACAAGGGCCAGAACCATGTCTTACCACGTCATAACCACTACACTACTCTTTATAACATGTTGAACAAAAAATTGGCATGACATGCTGACTCGTCAGTTATGTTAAGTCACAGGCCAGTTATCTGTATAAAAAAAAACCAAACACCCTTTAAACATTTACTATCCCAACCACCAAAAATTATTAACATAGGATAAGGTTTACAAATGTGTCTACTGGAGTAAATCCCGAGTAGGCCATGTCATTTTCCACATCATTTTTTCCACATAGAAGTCTTTAAGTTGTGCCATGTATCACTCAGATTCAACCCACTTGACCACCTAATAAGGCCATTTCTATCTGCCATGTGTCACATTGTCAAGGTTCCATATCTTCATGATTTCCATGTCATCACCACTTGTCTCCTTATCATTGGGCCACATCAACCTTTTGTTGTGTCAAGGGCTAACTAGCATCCACCTTAATCAGTGTGGAAGTAGGGTCTAGGATTCATGTTTTGCAACCTTTTTCGTTGTTATTTAAAATTTTCTCAAAGCATGAAATTCACATTATCATCCATGTTGGGAAGGATTTCTATCTCTTGGAGTTTGTCTAACACATCACTCATTCAACTTTCAACTCATGAAAACCTTTTTATTTCTACTCGATGATAGTATGTGAACTTCTATGTTACAAGATGGAGAAATTATTGTCTCTCGGAGTCCATCAACTATGCCACACTACAAAACAATACCTATGAAAATCATTTTACAATACCTCCATGGTGAAGTGATGTGTCATGCTATGTCATCACATTTCCATGTGTCACCATGTTAGTGGTGTCATTTTTCATTGCAAAAAGGGAAAATTAGACAACTAAAGTGCCAATATTGCATGTGAAATGTCATTTCATCATTGTTACCAGGAATAGTGTCCACTTAGATGTTGCTATTCCCACTAAGACTGGTAGCTATCTTAGAAACAAACAGGTAAAGTCTACTTTCATTTTCCTTTATGAAAATAGATAAGAATGGAACCAAGGAGACCAACCTTAGTCTTGCGCTTGATTTCCTTGTTTGATTCCTCTCTTTCCTGATAGAGATTCACCACTTCTTCTTTGTCCGCGCAGCTTCAAAGAACACCTGTGGAATCACAGCAATATACTACTATCGAAGAACAAAGATCTATATTCATAAATAACATAGGACCCGATGTGTGTAAACCATACAAATGCATATATAAGTAAACATACAAGAATATGGAGGAAAACTTGAATAGCTTTATTAAGATGAAAAGTAGCAAGAGGATTACAACCATATGTTCTGACCCAACATCATCCTCCAGCTAGAAAGCCCTTCTTCACCTCAAGTAAAGCTTAGATCACCTAACACTATGAATGTACACTAGAAAACCAACAACACTTCTCTATAAGATACAAAATTCCAGCCTCTGGATCTTTGTGATGAGGGATCCATATATAAATGATTATAGGGAGGTGAGTCATCTTCTGGGATCTTGATTAGTGTCCTCTCTCTGATAGTTCCTGCTTCCACTTGGAGAATGATGATATCTTACTCATCCCTGGTCGAAAACAAAGAGGCAAGTGTCAGAGGGGAAGCTTTTGGAAGATTCCATGATTTTCCACCTCGTATTTTGTCCCTGCCATTTGTCCATTCCCGGACGTTGCACCCTACAAAGGAGAAATTCAGTATGCATCGCACCTTGTACACTAGGAAGGTGATATGCATCGCACCCTCTACACTGGGCTTTCAGTATGGTACAATTTTGACCATTTATGAGCAGTTTTCAATGGAGAACTTCTGGGAGATGATGTAATTAGCTGACCTTGTTCCTTTAGGTAGTGAAGAAACACTTTTAGGGAATTAGGATCCCTCAGTTTATGGACATTTATGATTGGGGTTGAAGTGCCCAAAAATGTCTATAACAACGAGCTGCAATGTTTTCCTTGTTTTGCAACCCTAAACCCCTACCATGTCCCCTATCAAACTAGGGTTTTCAGTCAAGAAAAACCAACAGCATGGCCAGTGAAAATAAGAAATACAACAAGGGGGGACAAGTCTCAAGATATGAGCCAACTCATATGTAAGAGATCAATGCTTCAGAGTTCATTAAGAGGTCATTTGAACAAGTAGGTTTCCTAGAGTTTTGTGAGAAAGTACAAGAGGTGGGCTACCATTGTGAGATAATTAGTCTATTTGACACCAATTTCAAGAGGAACAAGACCACCATAGCAAGGTTTAAAGTTCAAGTGTCATAAGAGGGCATAGCTTCAACAACTACTATCCCTAATGAAGGTTACACCATGCTGCCACTATTTCAGGCCACTCGCTGTGCTTTTGGGACATTTTGACTTCAAGGCAATGTTCAAAGGGTTTGGAGAAGGTATTTTTAGTGCTTGATGAATCCATGGTGTAGTAGACATCATCATATTTCCAAACATACATTTTTAAGCTAAAAAATCATCTGGGAAGGCCTCCAAAACACTCTCCAAACTTATGTTGTGCTTTTGCCGCATTTTTGCAAGATTCGTTGTGTTTTTAGTGACCAACTTCAAACTTGGATTTTGAACATATGGGAATGAATTTCAAAAAATAGAGAGATTTTTTGCTTTACAAAAACCTTATCTACAAATCCATCTCCCATTTTTGTAAAATGTGTTATGGTTGAAGAGATACCACTTCTTCTTAGATCCCTATTTTTATAACAAAAATGCAGAAATTTTACCCTACAGAAACGCAGCGTGAGCACATTGTGCTTTTTCTTAGAGGCTCCAAATGAATAATGGTAAGCATGTGCATGCATCTCTTGACTAGTAAGTTTCATAAATCCACATTGTGTCTCTTTTCATCTCACGAAATTACAGAAAAAGGTCAAAAACCATCAATTTTTCACCCTTCTGCCATTATTTTGAGGCACACGCAGCATTTATGGAGTAGTTGTGGTAGAATGAGTTTTGAGGTGTCTTGGAGATGATTTTTGGGTGATTTGAAGCTTAAAAGGTATATCATACATCTTAAGCTACATGTACCAATGTTCAGATTAGCTCAGAGATCCACTAAACGCCTCAATACATCTTCCCAAAGTTCGATGCGCTTCTGTGGAAGAAGCCTGTTTCTGAGTTTTCATGGTGAAGAGTCAACTTTGGTTGATATAATTAGTATTTTAATGATTTTACATTATTTAATTAAATATTCTAGCGATGGTTAGAGTTAATTTCCTTTTAATCAATTCTTTCAAAATCAAACTAAGTCAGTTAGTGTAAAAAGGGAATTGGTTTCTAATCTCCCTAGGTTTTTGCATGGTTGGAGATAATCTTGTAGTCAGTTCCTAGAAGGTAGGATTCAACCCCTGAGAGGGGGAATAATTGCTTTCATCTATATGTAGACTAAATGAAGTCAAAAGAGGGGTTGGATACTTGGTAATCATAGTGTGGAGCTAGTGTACACCATTTTACAGTGATATTAAAGACAATTGCAGCTATAATCTTGGGATTCCTATGGTATGCTTATTGACAATGTTTATTCTTAGTTTTATCATCAATTTAAAAGTTCATTTCTCCTTGCAACCATATGTATGCTTTCATTTCATCATGTCATTAGTTTTTAAGCAGAATTCATAAGTTTTATGCTCTGTTTTGATGAGATCTTCATGTTTGTGTTCCATTTATTCTGATGAATGAATTCATAGTCATATGCTCCTTTTGATCCTTCATTTTTCAACCCTATACCACAATGACAACCCAAATATGTTACTAAACATACCTACCTTGCCTCATTTTTATCCCTGCAATTGATCGTTCTGTTAAGAAATTTATTGCATAACATAAATAATTATTGAGAGGAATAAATATAAAAATAACCAGCGACAACCATAAACACATAAACACAAATTTTTATCCGGGAAAACCCCAAATCGGGCGAAAAACCCAACCTAATAAGATCTTATTAGCATTGGCCAAAACCCTAGCCAATCCGACCAAGTGAGCCTTCACCGCTCACCTCCAGGTCTTCATTACAATGAAGTCCTTCCAACCTTTTATAGGCTCCATTACATATAATACCACGGGCAGAATACTATGGGTGCACAATACCATGTGCCCCAAAACCATCACTTGTTTAACCTGTTCAACTTTGACTCTATCTCGAGTCACGTTTACCTAACAATTCCCCCTTTAAACTTGACTTGGGGTTCCTTGACTAACTCCAGCCAAACCTGCTTAGTGAGACAATCCCGGTCACTCTAGCTCTTACCCCCCTCAGATTTTTTACCCAGGGTATTGTTAACCTGACATCCCCCCTATCACCTAGGTCTAACCCAGACTTTACCGATGATCACCGAGAGGTACACATGCCTTACCAGGTCTTACAGTAGTATGTCCATTTACATGCAATAATTTGACTTCATTACTTTTTTTTTTTTATTGCTGCTCGATTCTGATCCATCCTCTCTCAATTTCATTTTCTCAAAAACATCTATCAAACTGCTCCAACTGTGAGCCCGATGATAACCTCGTAGATTTTTTTTATTTTTTTTATTAAAACCTCCTACAATGATGGCATTGGTCTTGTTTCCTACCAAATGCCCCCAGACGTTTGCAGACCACCAATGTCTCTGCTTGCACATCTATGCTTCATTTATGACCCTCTTGGACCAGCGTCTCATTACTGTTGATCACTAAGTCTCGGCAGTGTCACCACTATTATTCTCTTTCTCCATCAAGAAACACTCCATGGAGTTCCCATGTAATATGTTATCACCAAAGCCACATGCCGCATAAAAGCAAAAACTTCTATTAATCATGTCATTTCTTAAATCTTGGACATTTTCCGAGTCTTTCATTCTCGGCCATCACTGCCTTTGACAACATCTATTCTTAGCCTTACTGCTCTTCAAGAATACACTCATCGTCCATGAAAACCACATTTTTGGCATTCAGCATGAGAATTCCAGCAGTGCCATCAATGCCACCAATTTATTTTCTTTATTCATGCTCAGCTCTGCATGGGTGGGGTGGAAGGGCGATTGGGACCCGAAGAAGATGAGGGATCTTTAACAGAAGGAGGCAGCCCGCTGATCTAATCCATAGATCCAGATTAGCCTTGACCAGATCCAACTTCTTTTCATAAGCAAATACGTTGACAATGAAACTCTACATAGCAGATCTGTTCTCTTCTCTCGCAAATTTATCTATCCACCAGGTCTTCGACCAACATCGATGATCCAGATCCATACCAAATCTGAATTCAATTATCTCTTTAACCATTTTCAATGGTGATCTCAAGAGCAATAACAACAAACTTCTGTGTTGATCCTTTTATCCATTGGGCTAAAATAAATCCTTCACTGAAGGCGTACATTAGAAGCCCAAACTCTCAACCATGGCTTTGATACCAGTTGTTAAGAAATTTACTGCATAACATAAATAATTATTGAGAGGAATAAATATAAAAATAACCAGCGACAACCATAAACACATAAACACAAATGTTTATCTGGGAAAACCCCAAATCAGGGGAAAAACCCAACCTAATAAGATCTTATTAGCATTGGCCAAAACCCTGGCCAATTTGACCAAGTGAGCCTTCATCGCTCACCTCCAGGTCTTACATTACAATGAAGTCCTTCCAGCCTTTTATAAGCTCCATTACATATAATACCATAGGCAAAATACTATGGGTGCACAATACCATGTGCCCAAAAACCATCACTTGTTTAACCTGGTCAACTTTGACTCTATCCCGAGTCAAGTTTACCTAACACGTTCAAAACCGTAACCTAGTTCCTAGGTCTACGACCTTGATCCAAAAAACCCCATTTCAAAACCATAATGAGCCTAATAACTAGCATAAAACCTAGTATTCTCCAGTCACGTCCATTGGTTGTGAGGTTAATTTAGAGAGACCCTTATTTGATTTGGAAGGGCTAGCTGCCAAGTTCAAAGTTGGTCTGAGGTTACCTCCTTCACATCCTTTTTCAGCCTTGGGAAACTAAGGAGTGCTAACATTTTTGGCGTCATTGTCAGGGAACAAAAGGTCACGTTTCCCTGGGTGTGAACGAAAAGGATCAGATCTAATTGTTGATGGTGGACAGTGATCAGACACAGGAAGGATGAAATCATTCACCTAGCAACTCCAAATTAGTTTCAAATTTAATTCAAAGACTTCACTGGAGGATAAACCTTTACAAACATAAACATGAAAAGACAATATGGAAAGATCAGGTATTCAACTTGGAATTTCATCCAAGACTTCATGTTCTTTGTCATAAATTATTTCTTCTCTTTTCCTCAAAATGTCAAGAAGGTTTTCCAAAGTATACTGTATTTGAGAAAAGTTCCCATACCTGCATTTGAATCCTTTCCTTTGAAGACTATGAATCCAAATTCTCCTTACGTTTTTTTATCTTGGTCAAGACCCTTCTTCTGAGACTTATGTTGATCATATTCAACTTGATGAGCCTCAAGAGATCAAGACTAATCTTACAACTTTTGTATATATTCCTATACCTTGTAAAATTCCAGATAGATACAAGCCACTCATCTTACCTCCTATACTCCATGATTTCCCTGAAAACTATTACAAATATCTTCCCAGGTTTGATGGAGAATATGGTAACATCACTACTGAAAAACACATTCAGAGTTTTGCGAATTTTCTCAACCTTTTTGAGGTTGAAGAATATGATGTTAGTATCAGGATTTTTTCTCTATATTTGCAAGGTGAAGCCAAGAAATGGTTCAAAAACTTTCCAATTGCAAGCATTTTCGATTTCCATCAGTGTGTGAAAGTATTCCTTGATAAATAGGTGATCAAGAGGAATCCTTTTATGATTTTAGAAGAATATAATCATTTGAAAATACATCCAGGAGAAACAGTACAACACTTTTCCGCTGAGGTCAATCAAGTATACTATTCAATGTTTGTTGATATAAAACTACCTCCCGGTTTAGCTGTCTTACACTAGACAGATACCTTTGATCTGGAAATGGAATTTCAATTGAGAGAAAGGAACACTATAATACTTGAATAAATGCAAGACAGTGAAATAGATGTGGAAGCTAACCTGCTAGTCAAAAGGTCAAAGTTGAAGGCAGTAGAAACGGAGAACATAGAGAAGGAGCACCTAACATATTTAGAAGTGAGGCTCGACATTTTGGTAAGAAAAAATGAAGAAATGATGCAAAATATCATCATGAGATATGAACTTACTATTCAAAAACACCATGTCCCATTTATTTCAGAAGAAGAAAAGGTTATTGGTCCTAACCATTTTCTTGCTAATCCTAGTTACCATAAATCAGAAAATGATTGTTTTTTGTATTAATTTATGGAAAGTCGTGAAAATGGATTTGTAGATCAACCTATGGAGAAGCAATTTGTTGATCCAATTTGTATTCTTGATGACTTTCCTTATCTTGATGATTTACCCAAGAATGATCAGTATGATGATGACTATGTTGTCAAACTCGAGGATGACTCTTCAAACCAATCAACGAATTTTTTTGGGAGAGGAAGTTCAGTTACAACAACTCAAATATAGCAATCATCCTATGCATATCAATCATGACAACAATAAAGAAATTGCATAAAATTTTAAAGTAGGTGAAAGGTCTTTGCCTTTATGTTTTACTTCATTTCAATTACTGAGAGAAAACTTTCCTAGGGTCAAAAATTCGCAATCTTTCAATTTTGATATTGAGCACGAAAAATACAATGAACTTCTTGATTGGGACTCATTACCTTTTTGTTTCTCTTCATTCAAAAAAATAAGAGAAAATTATAAGGTTGCCAAGGAAGCAAATAAGTAAGCTAACAGCACTTGGCAACCTTCTCCTCAAGTTGTTGAGAGTGTTGTTTGTATTATAGAGCCTTTTTTCAATCCAAAATCACAGATACCAAGCAACATTCAGTTTGAAAATGAAGCTGAAAGTGTGGAACATGAAGAGTTTATATAAGATCATGCAATTTCATCAGAACCGATCTAGAACATGTTACAACAAATTTCTCATATTTGCAATGATCCAGTAGGAAATTATATGGATGATCTTTGTATTCAAAATTCTCATCCTTTAGCTAGCTATGAGTTTGAATATAGGGTTGTTAAAAAATTATTTTGGCATCAAGCTTCATTGTCTTGTTTAGCAGAAGTCTCATTACAAAGCTCATCCGAAAATTTGCAGTCATACCAGGACAACTATAAGTTAGAATTGCATGAGAGTAAGGATGAAAATGAAAGTTTATAATGATGGTATAAAGACTACCTAGAGAAAAATTACAATTTGTTGGATGAGCTAAACCTCAGTGCACATTTATTTGAAGATCCTTTTGCACCATTTTTAGAGTCAACAAGGGGATCCAAATTTTTCAATCCTACCAAATTTGGATTTGTTTTCAAGTTTTTATTGGAGATGTCATCATGCATAATTTCTATTTTTCTCGTGAATAGGGATATGCAAAGAACTCAATTAGTGGATAAAATGCTTGCATGGTTGCATTGGTTGTTCCATTTTACTTGATCAGGTGATTTATGGATCAATTAGAGTAGATAAGGTGTGATGAATAAGCTCACATTTTAAGCATCTTTTTCAATATCAGTTTACATTAGAGTTAGTAGTTGATGGTGTACAATTCGGATTTCAGTTTGATTTGAGTATTGTGTTTTTTTATATATGACTCGACTACCCAATGAAGAAGGCTACCTGGTCTACTGTGTTCTTGACACCTCCTAAAGAAGTTTTCATCCCTAGCTGGAGCAAATGTTAGTGTCTACGAGTCACCAGTGATCAAATGTACTCTTTCCATGTGGTTGATAGGGTCATTAGGTCAAATTGTTATATTTTCAAATAAAATTTGATACCTCTTGGTTGTCAAATGGTCATTGGTTATTATCTAGGTCATTGCTACTCCCTCCATTTTCTCAAGGTCACCATCACCCATCATGATCATGTCAGCATCCCCTGTCATAGGTCATGAAAAGAGTTAATGTGTCATCATATAGGTCATGGTCTAGGATTCACCTTTGATTATCACCATTATATTAGTCATCAATATCTATTTCAGGAGTCATGTCATCCATTTGGTCATCATCATGAGAGTTAGAAATTAGGGAACAAAATAAGTCAAACTAATGTTTCCTTTTGAAGAAATAATGTTGCATGACAAATTAGTCAATTGTCATTTTCTCAAAAGTACACATGATGTCATGTTTTCATCAAGCCAAAATTGAGTTTCAAGCTAATAAATGGCACTAAAGCATTGAAAAACATCATTTGATCCTCCAAGAGTTCCTCTCTACCATCATTCCTCATCATAGCCAACAGACCTTCGAAATTCCATCACCCATTTCTTTTTCCATCAACTTGTTGTGTTTCTGCTGCCTGCACACTGCGCTTTTGGACATTCATTGCGTTTTTTAGTTTGAAGGTCAAAGAAAGAAAGAAACCGATTATTTCTCATTCAACAAGTTTTCAACACTCATAAATAAGTAAGTGAAGCATTCATCGACCCTCTCATGCAGCACTTTCCTTCAAAAAATGATGAAATACCTCTCTTAAGGTTTTATGCTGCAGTTTTAAGATTTCATGGTTTTTTCTTTCTTTTAATATGAAAATCCCTATGTTTTTTACTAAACACCCTTTTATACACTTTAGACACCATCCCCAACCATTTCCCATACCTATTTTCCTATCTCACCACTCTTCACCAAAAACCCAAGCCCACGCTACGTTTATGCTACGTTTATGGGATTTCCCTATGTTTTCCACTTTTTCCCTTCCTTCCCTTTCCCATTATAAGAAGTTTCACTACCCCTATGTCCCTAAATTATACCCCTACCCCCTAAATTTTCACTAACTCTTATCCCCTCCATTTCCCTCCCTAAACTAGCTACTCTAGTTTCCCTATTTTACAACCCTAAACCCCTACCCTTTCCCCTATCAAACTAGGGTTTTCAGTCAAGGAAAACCAACAACATGGCCAGTGAAAAGAAGAAATACAACAAGGGGGGGTATATCTCAAGATAGTAGCAAACTCATATGAAAGATATTTGTTAGGGCCTAAATCTACCTTAGGCTGAGAAAGGCAGGTCTAGGGTAACATCAAACCACGCTTAACCTGGTAGCTAGCCCTACCAGATTGGGAGAGGGCTCTCTCCTTGTCAATCTCAATGAAAATATATCAAGGAAGGATTGAGATGACTAATATAGCAAATAATTTTAGGCTAGGTATGTTTGCTCAGAAGAATTTGATTGATTTAAATGATTGGTTACTGGATCAGATGGGAAGGCAACTTTGGGTCCGAGAAATGAACACAGAATTGCAGAGGTTTCTCTAGGGCGAGGTAGGCAAGTGTTTTAACACATTGAAATGAGTGTAAGGGTGAGTTTAAAGAATGTTGAGGAGCTATAGAGGGCATGCAAAATTCATGATTCCTCTTCAAACAGTATAAAACATGTAAAACTAAATAAACCCCAAGGTAGAGCACTGAAACACCAATGAATTCCACCTTTCAAACTTGATTCATTTAGCTATGCAGAAAGAGAGAGAGATGACGACACATAAAAATAATATCAACTGAATTACAGAGAAGAAAATAATGCTAAATCACACTACCACAAGAATCCCACAAAATATTGCAAAACCCTGGTTTATTTCCTTGCCAAACTGCAGAAGTGATCTACAATAGTGTTCAATGCATCCACAAGAGTCCAACCTTTAAAAATGACTGAAAAAACACATGATATAGACCTCCAAACCACCTGTGATATCCATCATGGGTCGAATCCATGAGAAGAGGGGTGGTTTCAACCATATCTAAACTAGGAACACAAAAATAGGCAGTAGAACAACTTGCCTCTAAAACCTAGGAAACTAATTCATTCAACTCTAAACCACCTACAACTGATGTATCTACTTTATCAAGTCAATTTTTATCATTTTTACATCATATTACATCAATTTACATCATGTCATATCATGAATTTGACCATAATAGAGAAAAAATCAAACTAGAAGAAAACTAGGTGAAAAATAGAGTTTTTGAGCAAAATTGGCACTTTTTCATCCTGTGTGTAGCGCCATTTTTTCTGTGCATAGCGCTTTTTCCAAGCTGCTTTTGGAGGGCTTCCCGAGGTCCAAATCAGGTGTAGAATAACTCATTGGAAGGCCCTATGAGTATACGTTCTGGAACAACTTGAATTTGTTGATTTGGAGTCCATTTTACCCTCTAAAATTGCAATCTCCCAAGACTACTTCCTATGTGGTCAAAAAAAAGGTAGAAAAGGGCATTTTTGAGGTGTTTTTGGCCCTTTTGGAGGTCCAAAACTTGTCAAAATTTCCCAGTAATTTTTGAGCATGCATAACTTTTCATAAGGAATCCAAAAATGCAAGTTTTTTTCAAATGGAGGTCCCTATCAAAAGCGAGCGCCGGTGGTGCTATGCACCTGCAGGAAAAACTTGTTTTTTCCCTGAAAAAATTCAAAAACGCCAAAAAGTTCACCAAATTTCTTGAAATTTGGCATGAGTGATCTATGTTAAGTGCTATACTAGGCCAATGATTTTTCAGCCAAGATCTTGAGTTTATCTTGCTCTTTCTTGTTCTTCGAGCTCTTCTTAGCTTGGCTTTTAGCCTCTTTATCCTTGCATTACAAATCTTGTTCCAGGTTAGGTAGTGGTAGGCTAAGTGACGAAGCATTTTCTTCTCTTTGTTTGCCTTCTCAAGCAACCTCTCCAAGTGCATGTTCATCTTCTCCAACCAATACTCCTTATCATTCTCTATCTTTTGTTCAATGGAAGTCAAAGTGACATGGTCCTCTTCATCATTTTGCCTCTTTAGTTTCAACATTTCTAGCTCCATTAGGCTTTGCTTATCCTCCAACTGTTTGTTCTCTTTCTTGTTCGTCATCTATATCATCCTCGTGCATCTTCTCTTTTCCTTTGCTTGGATGCTTATGTCTCTCCATGGAACTATCACTAAGTGTCTCTTCCTCATAGTCATATTCACTGTTTCTTTCCATTGTTTTCCCTTGGTTTTGAAAAATGTGATTATATATGAATGGTTTGTGGATAATAGTATGGAATAGGATGGAGGAATGGAATGGGTAGAGTGTATGGGGGAGGGAGTGTAGAAATTTATGTGTGAACAGGGTTTAGGGATGTGGATAGGGTTTAGGGAGTGAGTAGAATAAAGTGTGTAGGGTTTTAGGGAGAGTGTGTAGGGTTTGGGAGTGAGTAGGATAAAGTGTGTAGGGTTTTTGGGAGAGTGTGTAGGGTTTGGGAAATTTGTATGTGAAAGTGGGATTTAGGGAGAATATATGAGGGAATTATGTTTGGGGAATTTATATAAGGGAATGGGGTTTAGGGAACAACAAATAGATGAGGGAACTTTAAAAGTTATGAGACAGTTTAGTGAAAACTAGGGTTTGACTTCATGAGTAAAAGAGTCACCAACGATTGATGCAAAACCCTTTTCAACAAAAAGAATTGATTTACCTACTTGCCAAGAGGTAACTTGAAATATTTGAAGAAAATTGAATGATTTTCGAGCATTTTGGGGCTTGGTTGCCAGGTGCGTAGCGCTAGTGCAAATTAACAAAGGAAAACCTTGCCAAGTGCATAGCGCCTCCCAAGTGTGTAGTGCCTTTTTGCAGACCATTTTTGGAGGCCTTACTGGTGTCCAAATTGGGTGGGGGATAGCTCGTTGGAAATATTATCAAGTCCAATTTCCAGAACATCTTGAATTTTCCAATTTGGAGGTCCTTTGCCCTGTCAAAAGTCAAATATCCCAAGACTGGTCAAAATATGAAAAATGAGGCTGCCTAAATGCAGAGTGTTGTTGCAGTCAACGTTTCAAGGTCTTCCTCAACTCCAAATTGAGCTCATGATATCTCATTGGAAATATATTTGTGTCTAGTTATCATTTAATGCATCAAGCAAGTCATTTTTCCAACCAAGGTAGGCGAAATCTTGATTTTCCCAAGCTCCCTTCAGAGGTGCATCAATTCTCTTGAGGCAACTGTAGTTTTCACATGTCTCTAAAACCATGACAGCTGTGTAAAAAGTGAAGGATGTTTTTTTTCCTTGGCCTATTTTTGACAAAAACCTCTCTCACTATTTCCAAATTCATTATTCCTTGCTCAGAAACATCATTTGAGTAAAACCTATCCCTATGTGTGGAACAGGGGATTTGTCGAAATGAAGTGAAATGAAGGGGATAAGTGGCTTCTAAATTCTTCAGGAAATTGTGGGAAGTGGGGAGGGATGTTATAAAATAGGGGAAATTTTTGGAAGTAGGGAGGGATGTTATAAAATAGGGGAAATTTTAAATTCAAATATTAAGTGAGGGGAAGGGGTCCAAAAGGGAAAAACATAGGTTTAGCCTAGAAAATTATCAAATTGTGGCAAGAAACTAGGGTTTGTGGGAAAATGAGGAATTTGAGGGATATCAATGATGGGAATTTAATAAGGTAAATTAAGGATAGGGGAAGGTGTATGAACATCAGGATACAAGTTTTGTTGATGATTTGACCATCTAAGAGAAATTACCTTCAAAACCCTCGGAGAGGGAAATGAGCCTTAGCCAAGTACAATTGAAGCATGAACAAGGTGTAAAATGACCCATTGGAACCTGAAATGATGATGACAACTCTTTGAATGATGGTACACTCGGCTGAATGGTGACATGTACTGACACTTGGAAAAATTTGGAATGAGTGAAAACAAACCCTAGACCTAATACCTAGTGACCAAATTTTATTTGAAGACTCACTGAAATGACAAAATTTGACCTTGACATCCTAAAACTACTTTGTAAGAGCATATTTGATCACTGGTGGAAGGCTTCAAAGACTGACACTAACAATATCAATGCATCACAGTTCATCAAGAGGTCATTTGAACAAGTAGGTTGCTTAGGGTTTTGTGAGAAAGTACAAGAGGTGGGCTACCATTGTGAGCTGACTAGTCTATTTGCCACGAATTTCAAGAGGAACAATACCACCATAGCAGGGGTTAAATTTCTAGTGTTAGCAGAGGTAATAGCTTCAACAACTACTATCCTTAATCAATGTTACACCTTGTTGCCACTATTTCAGGCCATTCGCTATGATTTTGGGACAGTTTGACTTCAAGGTAATTTTCAAAGGGCTTGGAGCAGGTATTTGTAGTGCTTGATGACTCCATGGTGTAGTAGACATAATCATATTTCCAACCATACATTTTACAGCCAAAAAATCATCCGGGAACACCTACAAAACACTCTCCAAACTTGTGTTGCACTTTTGTTGCATTTCTGCAAGATTCACTGTGTTTTTAGTGACCAACTTCAAACTTGGATTCTGAACATATGGGAATGAATTTCACAAAACTGTGAGTTTTTATGCTTCATAGCAACCTTATCTACAAAGACCTCTCCCAGTTTTTTAAAACGTTATGGTTGAAGTGATATCACTCCTTCTTGGATCCCTATTTTTATAATAAAAAATGCATAAATTTGACACTACAGAAACATAGCGTGAGCACGATGCACTTTTTCTTAGAGGCTCCAAATGAAGAATGGTAAGAATGTGCAGGTGTCTATTTACTATTAAATTTCATAAATCCACTTTGTGTCTCTTTTCAACTCATTAATTTCCAGAAAAAGGTCAAAAACCATCAAATTTGCACCCTTCCACCACTCTTTTGAGGCACACTATGTTTCTGGAGTAGTTGTGGTAGAATGAGTTTTGAGGTGTCTTGGAGATGTGTTTTTGGTGATTTTAAGCTTCAGAGGTATAGAATAAATCCTAAGCTACCTGTACCAACCTTCATCTAAGATCATAGATCTACCAAAGTCCTCAAAACATCTTCCTAAAGTTCATTGCGCTTTTGCTATCACACGCTGCACTTTTGCTATCACACGCTGTGCTTCTGCAATTTTCGTTGAGCTTCTCTAGAAGAAGCATGTTTCTGAGTTTTGATGGTCAAGGGTCAACTTTGGTTGATGTGATTAGTCTTTCAATTATTTTACATGATTTAATTAAATATTCTAGTGATGGTTAGAGTTAATTTCCTTGTAATCAATGCTTTCAAAGTCAAACTAAGTCAATTAGTGTAAAAAGGGAATTGGTTTCTAATCTCCCTAGGTTTTTGCATGGTTGGAGATAATCTTGTAATCATTTCCTAGAAGGTAGGATTCGACCCCTAAGAGGGGAATGGTTGTTTTCATATATATGTAGACTAAATGAAGTCAAAAAAGGGGTTAGATACTTGGTAATCATAGTGTGGAGCTAGTGTACGCCATTTTACGGTGATATGAAATACATTTGCAACTATAATCTTGGAATTCCCGTGGTATGCTTATTGACAGTGCTTCTTCTTATTTTTATCATCAATTTGAAATTTTATTTCTCCTTGCAACCATATGGATTCTTTCATGTGATCATCTCATTAGTTTTTAAGTAGAATTCATAAGTTTTATGCTTTGTTTTGATGAGATATTCATGTTTGTGTTCCATTTATTCTGATGAATGAATTCATAGTCATATGCTCATTTTGATCCTTCATTTTTAAACCCTATGCCACAATCAAAACCCAAATATGTCACTAAACATACCTACCTTGCCTCATTTTTATCCCTGCAACTGATCATTCAAAACCCTGACCTAGTTCCTAGATCTATGACCTTGATCCAGCAAACCCCATCTCAAAACCCTAATGAGTTGAATAACTAGCCTAAAACATAGTATTATCTAGTCACTTCCATTGGATGTGAGGTTGATTTAGAGAGAGCCCTCTCTGGTTTGGCAAGGCTAGCTACCAAGTCCAAAGTTAGTTTGAGGTTACCTCCTTCTCTTCCTTTCTCAGCCTTGGGAAACTAAGGAGTGCTAACACAACAAACTTAGCCTCATCCAACCCTCCTGAACTTCACTTTATAAAGTCTCATCCCTCTAACTGCAACCCTGCCTCTTGGCATTATGCAATGTGTATTTCCTACCTCCTAGGACTATAAACTGTGTAATCACAGTGCTCAAGCTCATCCTCTGACCCAAAAAACTACACAATTTCTCCCTCTTGCATAGTCAATACTGCACATTGTGCAAATAGAAGGCTCAAGCCCCATCCCTAAGCCCTTGAACCACATAATTATGAAATCATCTAGCCTCCTCTTCCTTTTGGAACTGTGAAAATTGTAGAATCAATGCTCAAGCCCTCATCCTATCTCCTTAAGCTCCCCAACTGTGCAATATTCTTGCTCAGTCCATCCTGAAATGCACATTGTGTAGTCTCAAGGCTCAATCCTGACCCTTGACTACTTGAGTTATGCAATTGTGCAGTCATTGAGCCTCTCCCTAAACTTGTCACCCAGTTATAGCTCAGTTAGTGGATTTCCATGCAACATGTTATATTGGGGTTTGGTCGAACTGATGTCGTCTTTTCATGAGTGAATTGCAGATACAGGTACTCTATCATACCATGAAAATATGATGAAAAAGGATATGGAGCAGGGGAACATGCAAGAAGACACCTTTGTGGTTGAATATGAAAACGGATCGATCAAAAGAAAGCAAAGGGACATCAGTTTGCAACTACTGCTCAAGGTATGATAACACTAAAGACTCCTCGTCTCTAAGCCATATGGAGGTGGACTGAAGAGAATTCTCAAGACACATAGTAAGAAGCAGAAAGAATGACTTGACATTTCCATGTCAACATGCACTCCATGTCATCAGTGTCATGTCATGAGTCAGCATGTCCCACATCACTTTTGTGGATTATGTACACTCGTATTCATAATTTATTGTAAAGTGGAAGTCCAAAGGACATGTACACAATATGAAGAGTCATGTAAATTTGAGAAGTCATAGGAAGTCAAAAAATCATGAGGGTAGTCATAAAGTACAAGGGAGGTGAAGCCTCACCCCATTGGTTATATATACACCCTCATTATATGAGCAAGGGAATTTTCACCTTCGATCCTCCTACAAGGCATCAAATATACAAGCTAGTTCTTTTGGGGAGCAAGTAGTGGCTCCAACGCTCCACTATTGGAACTAGTGGTGTTCATTATTTACATGTGTCTTGGGGGATTTTACTTACTATATGAAGCTTGATGTCCAACATGTTCTTCATGCATGGATTATGAATGTTTGTAATATTGTTTTGTGAATTTTTATGATTCATGCTTGTGTTCACTTGTACTAAAGTAGTTGAACTATTTCAATTATTTTAGTGCTTATCACATTGAAAATGTGTTGTAATGGTTACAATGCCCGTCACATCTTTATGGACTATTATGGTGGATGTTAGATGGATATCTCTCATTGTGTGTGTTTCTACTAGAGTGCTAATATTACCTGTCTCTTAGGGGCTCATTTTATTTTCCCTCCACATTACAAGAACCTTGACACACCTACAACTGAACACTCACCAGGCACACTTAATTACTTTTTGAAGGCACACATGCATTCCTCTCTCTTGTTGACAGTTATAACCAAGGAAGATATTTAAGAAAATGGTAATTGGTTCATCTTCTAGATGGCGCTCCTATCCCAAACAGTGACACATCTAATTGGGATCACATATCAGGGAGACCCCTTAAATGTTGGCAGGTCCAACACTTTAAACATTTCTAGCACTAGAAGGAGGGTAGCAAGATTTTTATGGTTGATAACCTCACCCACCATCATCATACTTGTTTTGGTCAAGGAAGAAATATTCCCAGCACCTCCCTTGCTCATATTCCTGAAGTTGGATGATCTTCTCAACCCGATCTTGAACAAACCTGTGAGATATCTTACAAGCACATCTAGACCATCCGTCCTATAACCCATAATTTTAAAAATGTGATTGGATTGATCCCTAGAGTACAAAATATGCCTTATTTTCCAAAGAAGAATGCAACCACTCCTACTGGGATAGTGTTTTTGACGGTCAAAGATCTAATTCTCGCCACACTTGAAGAGTTAACAGAGACCATAGAAATCGTATAGAAACTAGAGAATCCTCCATATTTTAACATAGGTGACAAAGATAAAGTTTTACTCTCATACGATACTTTCCATGGGTTCGGTGGTGAAGCAGAAGAAAAAGAAGTTCCATTAGATTCCGAAGAAGAAGAGGAAGATCCATCAAAATCTAAAGAAGAGGAGGAGCACAAAGATGAATATATGGCATACCAAGCTCTAGATTAGATGAATTAGGTCCCACTTTCTCTACCGGGTGTTTTACACAAGATGTCGAGGCACTCAGAAAATTTGCTAGAAAGTATGACACTGACAAAGGAGTGAAAGTGGAGGACCATTGGACAAATTCTACCTGCATCTGCAAATGCTTGAGGTACATTATGATGATGTAGCATGTAGACTATTCCCCTGTACCTTATATGGCATAGCCACTAAATGGTACCACATTCTCCCTCCGAACTCAATCCAAAATTGGAAAGGGTCTAAGAAGTTGTTCCTTGAAAAATTTGTCGATGGAAAAACCCCTACCATGTTATTGAAATAGTTGAGTAATCTGAAGATGGAGAAGAAAGAGAAAGTTAAAGATTTTAATCATAGGTTCAATCATATATTGAACATATTTCCTATAGATACAAAACATCACAACACCATCACTATTGATTATTATACTTCTGACCTACCCACAAGCATTGCAAAGTTCATGAAGAGAACTGTGAAAGCAACCCTTGCAGAAATTACGAAGCCATTGCGGTTGAAAAGGAATTGTGTGTGATTGGATTCATCATTGACGATGAACCATCAAGGGACTCCAAAAACATGGGAAAAAGGTCCCATCCCTCCTTAGATAAGGCCAAAGAAAAGGAAACTACCAATCTTGAGAGTTTGACCTGGACCATCAAGTCTATGTCCAATAAGTTGGAAGAGTTAAAATTGAGGTCAAGCAAAACCACCGTAAGAAGCAAGCCTCCTAAATTAAACTTTCTAAGAAGGATTGTTGATTCTCAAAATAGCAACAATAAGCTATCCAAGTTTTCGCAAAGCTCAAACGTTGTGTTAAATGTTGAGAGCATGGGCATGTATCAATATTGTTCGTTTAATCAATAATATCACTTAGAAAAGGCATGCCCACAATGGAATCACAACATGAACGCTCTAATTGTACACTCCATTGACACAATACTTTCAAATGAGTAGACTGAGCTTGTGGAAGAAAAGGAAGAAATTGTTGCAACCGAAGAAACTATGAGTGTTGGGAATGCAGTAAATATGCTCAATTGTTTATTCATAGCTAAAAAGAAAATTATCGAAAAGCAGCCACTGAGTGAGGACCCTAGTCAAAAGAAAAATGGTTGATATAACTTGGGAATCCAAGCTCCAATTTCTGAAATAGAGTTGACAAGGCTAAAATTGAAAGAAAATTTGTTAATGAATATCACACCATCTTTCAAATCATTGCAGAACACTTGGAGAAAGTCTAGAAACACTGCTACAATGAACGGTACTTCCGCCAATGGTAAAAACAAGTCCATCCCTCTGGAATTATTAGATCAATTTACTCCTCTAGAAACTTTGATGATGCCCACTTCCCTTGATTATAATACAGTAAAAAATATGAAGAAAATGTGTTCTAACATTTCACTCTTTGAACATACAAGGATCAGAAGCTAGCAGGAACTGCTCATTCGCACTCTTGAACAACCTGCCTCTAGTAAGAATGCTTCTTCATAGAAAGGATATGCTAAGTCTTATGGTCCCCTAGAATCAATACTATTAGTGTTAGTCTTTTCACCCTTCCTCCAGTGATTTTAAGGTGTCAAGGTCAAATTTTATCATTTCAGTGAGTCTTCAAGTAAAATTTGGTCACTAGGCATTAGGTCTAGGGTTTGATTTCACTCCTTTCAAAGTTGTCCAGATGTCGGTCTATGTCACTATTCAGCTGAGTATACCATCATTCAGAGGGTTTTCATTATCATTTCAAGATCCACTGGGTCATTTTACACCTTGTTCATGCTTGAGTTGCGCCTAGGTAAGGTCATTTCCCTCTCCTAGGGTTTTGAAGGCAATTTCTCTTGGACGGTCAAATCATCGGCAAAACTTGTATCCTGATGTTCATACACCTTCCCCTATCCTTAAAGTACCTTATCAAACACTTCCCATCACTGAGATCCCCCAAATTCCTCATTTTCGCACAAACCCTAGTTTTCTTGCTACAACTTGGCAATTTTCTAGGTTGGACCTATGTTTTGCCTTTTTGGACCCCTTCCCCTAACTCAATATTTGAAATTCCACTTTCCCCTACTTCTTAACATCCCTCCCTACTTCCAAGAATTTTCCCAAGAATTTAGGATCCACTTATCACCTTCATTTCGCTTCATTTTGACAAATCCCTTGTCCCACACATCGGGATAAGTTTCACTAAAATGATGTTTCTGAGAAATCAAAGATGCATTTGGGAAAACTGAGAGAGGTTTTTGTCCAAAACTAACCACGAAAGAAAAAACTCCTTCACTTTTTACACAGGTGTCATTGTTTTAGAGAAATGTCAAAAATACAATCGCCTCGGGAGAATTGGTGCACCTCTGAAGTGACCTTGGGACAATCACGTTTTCTCCTAGCTTGGTTGGTCAAATGACTTTCTTGATGATCCAAATGATAACTACAGATAAAAATATTTCTAATGAGCTATCATGAGCTCAATTGTGGGTTGAGGAAGGCATTCAAACGTTGATTGCAACAGCACTCTGCCTTGAGGCAGCCTCATTTGGCACATTTTGACCAGTCTTGGGAGATTTGGTTTTTGACAGAGCAAATAAACTCCAAATTGAAAAATTCAGGTTGGGTTGGAAATTCGACTCAAGGCCCTTTCCAACGAGCTATCCTGAGCCCAATTTGGACACAGGGAAGGCCTCCAGATGTCTTCCAGAAAAGTGCGACACACAGGAGGAGGAGCGCGACGCACTGGGAGGAATTGCCCAGTGTTAATTTGAACGGGCGCGATGAACATGGAGAGCATGACGCACTAGGTTCTTAGCATGGCGCATATAGCCTCATGCCCGAACATTTCTGGAAATGTCACCAAATTTCTCATACTTTTCGTAGATTTGCTAGGTAGGCTTGCTATCTTGCTATTGCATCAACTTTTATGATAAGAGACGATGGTTTATGGGTGATAGTGGTTGCAACAAATATTTTCAAGACCTAATTCTAAAGATCCTCAAGCCAATTGGTGCCAGGGTTTAAAAACTCGTTGTTTTCTCCAAACATTGTGGAAGGGTCCAAGCCTACATCACCAGAATAGGGATCACCATCACAACATAAGGCACCTTTGCAAGATGAGGAGCAATTCCATCTTTACACTGATATAGTAAACTTGAATGTTAATGAATAGCATAAGATAGTAGATTAGGTCATCATGGAGAAAGATGCTAAGATCAAAGAGCTTAGGGACAATTTTTCTAAGGCCAATTTCATGGTTTGATTCCTAGAGCAGGATAATGAGCAATTGAAGGTAAATCAACTACTCTTGAATAAGCATAAGGTTGATGTTAGCAAAGAAAATGTAAAGGGAAAATAATTAGTTGACACAGATGATTCAGATGAGCATCAAGAGCAAGTGACAAGGAAGAGTCCAAAGACTAGAGGACTCAAAAGGGAACTTCAACAACAAAGGGAGCAGACGTCTTCAGTTGACCTAATTGCAAGAGAAATCAATGAAAATAGGGAGTTTTGGCTTGAAAAAGTAAATTTCCATCTAAACAATCTTCTTAAGAGGGCCAAAAGAGACAACAAATTTCAAAGACACATGGCTACTCATTGCTACACAAGGAATCATGTCTCCAAAGTCAAAATCAAGCAGTTGAAGAAAATACTCCAGGAAACCCTAATCAGGCAAAAAGAGAAGGTTAAGTTGGATTTGCTTGCTGATGCTTCCCTCAGAGCAATACAGGACAAGGATAAGGAGCCAGTGTAGGAGGAAGGGCCATCAGGTGAAGGAGAGACTGAATTCGTTCTCCTTCACGATGATGAGACCGATACAGAGCCAACAACTGCAGAGCTCAAAGAGATCATCCAGGAGCAGCAATTAGAGATTGAGGCCTTGTCCCTTGACTTGCAGAGGGCCAAGTGGAACATGAAGTAACTGGAGCAGAGAAACAAGCAGCTTGAAGACCATCATGAGATCATGGAGCTGCAAAACATCCGTGAAGACCAGCAGGTTGCCCAAAGAAGCCTAAATGAGAAGACACCTATTCAGCAGGAGATAGAGGCTGATTGAGAGATTTGGCTTGAGAGGATCCACATCCACTTAGAGAAGCTGTTGGCGAAAGAAAACAAGGACAGGGACATGCTCAGGAACATGAAAAACCACTATTGGGCACGGAACAAGGTTTGCAAGGCACGAAATAGGAATTTGAAGGCAAAATTGAGCAAAGCAACAAAAGAGGCAAAAGAGGCAAAAGAGAAATATCGGCTTCAAATCTTTGTTGAAGCTACTTTGACACATCATAGCACTCCATAGATAACCTCCAGCCCAAATTTCAAGAAATTTGGGACAATTTTGGTCGCATGAGAATTTTTTGGCACAAACACAGGTTTTTTCTCTATACGCGCCATGCCACCAGTGCGACGCGTAGGATTGGGATCTCCAAATGAGAAATGGTTTGCATTTTTGGATTTAGCATGAAAAATCAAGACCACTGGCAGTCGGAGCAAGAAATTTGGGCATGATTTGAGTCTCTAGGAGGTCAAAAACACCCAAACAATGGCCTCACTGCCCCTATTTTGACACACAGGAAGCAGTCTTGGGAGAATGAAGATTTGGAAGGGAAAATAAGCTCCAAATTCAAAAATTCCATTTGGGTTGGAAAGTAGATAGGACAGGCTTTCCAACGAGCACACTTGGGCACATTTTGGACTCCTGCAAGTGCCTCAAAACGGGCCTCAAAGTGGCACGACGCATATAGGAAAAAAGGCCCAGAATGCCTCTGTTTCGCAAAATTTCACTTCCCGACTTTTGGTAAGTGGACCCACTCATATGCTCTTCGGTTTTTCAGCACCTAAGGTGGTTTTAAAATTATTTTCACTCCAGATGGTCAGTTATCCAAGTGGTAAAGGAAGGCGAAGGGCCACCCAAGCCAGTGGTCATGTTTGTGGCGCTGCACCTGTAGCTGATGTTTGGCTCTCCACCTTCATTTTGTGATGATTCGAGTAACTCCCCAACCCTTGGACATTCTATCTCTTCATGGCACATTCTATATATTTTATGCAAACTATTTGCAAAGGGTTGGTTGGCTTGTAACTTCTTGGAGACTGTGGGAAAGAAACTCTGTTTCTGCATTGTATATTTTTTACAAAGGATTAATGAAAGGCAGTGGCTCTGTTTCATGAGATTCATGTGGTTGTGAGTGTAGCAAATGTGTCTCTTATGTTCATATGTATTTGTTATGTTCATAGTTCATTTCATATTCCATTTCCAGTGATTTTCTAAGTAAGCTAAGGTAGAAATTTAAATTTTATTGCTCTGCCTGTTGGGAAAAATTTCATGTTTAGTGTTCATTCTTGCTGTTGGAAGGATTTCATGTTGTCCATGCCCCTTTCACCCTCTTAAATCAATCTCTCCCCATTCCACACTATCCTTAAAGTTAAAATGCTAGGATTTCCACCTATCTTGCCTCACGAAGTAATCCGTGCCTTTGTATTAAGTTCTCTGTTCATTGAGGTCCATTGGTCCCATACCATCCCAGAAACACAGTCATTCATAAAAATCACTTCTTGTATTCATATTCACTTACTAGCATAAGACAAATAGTTCACTGTAAGTCATCTCAGGCCATTTCATTTATATATTCACTGTGTGTGACTTAGAGAGAGCCCTCTCCTGTTCTGGTAGGGCTAGCTACCAGACTCAGCGTGGTTTGTGGTTACCTTGAATTTTGCCTTCTTTTAGCATAAGGAGGATTTAGGTGCTAACATAGTGGCGACCATACTGGGGACAAAAATGATTTTCTTGTAGATTGTCTTGTCCCGGGACACATCTATCAAGTTCATATCTGATGGTTGATGGTGAACAACGATGAGATAGAAGATGGCTGAAATCATTCACCTGGCGACTCCATTCACTAAAGAGCTTAGCAATCGGTGCTTCATGGTGACTCCACTGGAGGACTAACTTTTTCTCTGCGAAAATGGAAGGATCTTACGCAAAGCTTGGGTATCCAAAGTGGAATGGTATTCAGGACCTACTCTGTTTTCTTGTGAATTACTTCTTCGTTGTTCTTGAAGCTACCCTAAAAGTTTTTCAAAACTTGTTGTATGATAAAGGTGATCAAAATCCTCACTCGATCTATTCAAAAAGTGTAAATGGTGAGTTTCCCTTGGATCTTGGCCTCCTTATTTTTCCTACATCTTATGATGATTCTCTGCAAAGTGATGAGCCTAAAGAAAACAAAACTTTGCCCATAGCTCTTGTACATATTCCTATAGCTGTCATAATCCCAGATAGGTATAAACCTCTGGTTTTACCTTCTATTCTTCATGCTTTCCCTGAAAACTATGATCTATACTTGCCAAGATTTGATGGTGCATGTAAGAATGTCAATGCTGAGCAACATGTGCAGAATGTTGAGGCTTTTCTAGACCTTTTTGAAATTTGATTAAGAAGATGTCAGTATAAGGCTTTTTGCTCTTTCTTTGCAAGGCAAAGTCAAGGGTTGGTTCAAAGCCCTGCCTGATGCGAGCGTCACAGATTTACAGCAGTTCATCAAAGTTTTTCTTGATAGGTGGAGGATCGGACAAAACCTTTTCCTTATCGTAGAAGAGTATAATCAACTGAAAAGACTACCAGGGGAGACAGTACGACAGTTTTCAGCCAGATTTAATCAAGTTTATTATTCAATGCCAGTTGATATAAGACCCCCTCCTCGATCAGCTCTCTCGCACTACCCGGGTGCATTTGATCAGGAGATGGAGTTTCAGCTAAGAGAAAAGAATGTCGCAACACTTGAAGATATGAAAAACAATGCAGTAAATGTAGAGGCTCATTTTCTGATTAGAAGGGCAACGCTGAAAGAAGAAGAGATGAAAAACATGGATCCAGAGAAAACTACACCTTCAGAGGAAAAGCTTGACATTTTGGTGAGTGCAGTAGAAGAGATGGTGAGGAAAATGACTACAAAAGATGAAAATGACGTTCATGAACAAGTGGCTGATCCAAAACATTTTATTTCTTATCTCAGTAGTCATAAGGATTGTTTTGTAGATCATCTTGGAGAAGAAAGACCTGTTGATATGACATGTATGCTTGATGACATGTTTTGTACTAGCAATTTGCCTCAATTTGATCAGTATGATGATGATGATTATGCTCTTCAAACAGAAGCTAATCTTGCAGACAAATCAACAGCTAATTTGTGGGATGAGAAAGTTCACTTACAGCAGCTCGAGTACAGTGATCAAACGATGCATATCAGCTATGGAAACGATGAGGAAAGTGCAGCAGATTTTGAAGTAAGTGAAGGATCTTTGCCTTTGTGCTTTGATTCATGTCAGTTCATTAGAGATAATTTTCATGCAATCAGACATCAGCTATCAACAAATCTTGATTTGGATCCTCTTGAGGGTGATGAAAACTTTGTTCCAGGCTTCTTATATTCAGAGTTCCAACCCCCAAATGCCATTAATAGTCAGGTTGCACATGAAGACATAGAAGCTGGCATATATGATCAAACGATACAAGAAGATTCCTTACCTTTATGTTTTGAATCATTTCAGTTTTTGCGGGGTAAATTGCATAGTAAATCTTCAAATAAAATGTTTGCAGGAAATCGAAAATCTCTCAGTTTTAATGTTGAGGATGAGACAGATGGTGAAAGTTTTGAGCAGGTTGTTAATAAGAAATCTTCCCCTGAAATAATTGATGAACTCATTTTGGATACAGAACCAGATTTGCAGCCACTAAACACTATTCAAGGTCAAATTACAGATGAAGGTGAGGTAGCTGAAATACATGATTTAATGATGCAAGAGGATTATGTACCCTTGTGTTATGAAGCATTTCAATTGATAAGGAAAAATTTTCGTAATATCTCTAAAGAAAAGGATGAAATGCCAATAGGATGTCATATAGTTTCAATAGATACATCGCAGCAATCTCCTCAAGTTTTTGACGATCCTTTTGATCATGTGTTAGATTCTATTTGCTATAAAACTTATTCTCCATTAACCAACCATGAGACAAAAGA
Organism: Pinus taeda; assembly: GCA_000404065.3. Lineage (NCBI taxonomy): Eukaryota > Viridiplantae > Streptophyta > Pinopsida > Pinales > Pinaceae > Pinus > Pinus taeda. The sequence goes on from APFE031121952.1 coordinate 198,910, forward strand.
GAATGTTGATAATCATCTCTTTCAAGGGTCACATTCATTGTCTTGTTTAACAGATTGTTCATTTCATAGCCCATACCAAAGTTTGCAGTCATATGAGGAGATTGATAAAGGAGGCTTTGGTTCTATTTGGAATCAACAACAGAGTTTGGTTCTTCACGAAATTCAGGATCCTTTTGACCGCTTGCTGCAATCATTAGAGAAAGACAGTGCAGATGTGAGGAAAAGTTTAATATCCAGCTATGAAGATTACTTGGACCAGAGCAGTAATGTGTTAACGGAAATCAATGGTGATGCTTATGAAGATCCTTTTGCAGTATTCTTGAAGTCATCCAGCCAGTTCATGTTTTTCAAGTTTGTCAGTTGTGAACTTGATTCCAAGTTTCCATGGGAGTTGCCTTTCGATTCTTCCCTTTTCTGGCGCATCAGAAAGCATTTGGGAAGAAATCAAACATCAGCCATAATGCTTACCTCGTTGCATTGGCTGTTCCATCTCACTTGACCAGG
>APFE031121952.1:219569-235765 GCA_000404065.3 Pinus taeda
TCCATGGTATTGGATGCTTCGACATGTATAAATATGTATTGTAACATTGAAAGGAACATAATGAAAAAATCAAGCTGGTAGTCCCGATTTTGGGATCCAGGGTAAAATCTCTATGCATATGTGTTTTTATGTGTTATGCTCTCGCATTGTTTATTTTTCTGTGATTTAGAATTCGTATGCAGGTAATTTCTGTACGGGGTTAAAACCTACAGGTTTTAGAGAAATGTCAAAAATACAATCGCCTCGGCAGAATTGATGCACCTCTGAAGTGACCTTGGGACAATCAAGTTTTCTCCTAGCTTGGTTGGTCAAATGACTTTCTTGATGATCCAAATGATAACTACAGATAAATAGCTTTCCAATGAGCTATCATTAGCTCAATTTGGGGTTGAGCTAGGCATTCAAAAGTTGATTGCAACAGCACTTTGCCTTGAGGCAGCCTCATTTGGCACATTTTGACCAGTCTTGGGAGATTTGGTTTTTGACATAGAAAATAAACTCCAAATTGCAAAATTCTGGTTGGGTTGGAAATTCGACTCAAGGACCTTCCCAATGAGCTATCTCGTGCCCAATTTGGACACCGGGAAGGCCTCCAGAAGTCTTCTAGAAAAAGTGCGACACACAGGAGGAGGAGTGCAGCGCACTAGGAGGAATTGCCCAGTGTTAATTTGAACGGGCGCGATGCACATGGAGAGCGCGGCGCACTGGGTTCTTAGCGTGGCGCATATAGCCTCAAGCCCGAAAAGTTCTAGAAATGTCACCAAATTTCTCATACTTTGCGTAGATTTGCTAGGTAGGCTTGCTATCTTCCTGTTGCATCAACTTTTATGATAAGAGACGATGGTTTATGGGTGATAGTGGTTGCAACAAAAATTTTCAAGACCTACTTCTAAATATCCTCAAGCCAATTGGTGCCAGGGTTTAAAAACTCATTGTTTTCTCCAAACATTGTGGAAGGGTCCAAGCCTACATCACCAAAATAAGGATCACCATCACAACATAAGGCACCTTTGCAAGATGAGGAGCAATTCCATCTTTACACTGATATAGTAAACTTGAATGTTAATGAATAGCATAAGATAGTAGATTAGGTCATCATGGAGAAAGATGCTAAGATCAAAGAGCTTAGGGACAATTTTTCTAAGGCCAATTTCATGGTTTGATTCCTAGAGCAGGATAATGAGCAATTGAAGGTAAATCAACTACTCTTGAATAAGCATAAGGTTGATGTTAGCAAAGAAAATGTAAAGGGAAAATAATTAGTTGACACAGATGATTCAGATGAGCATCAAGAGCAAGTGACAAGGAAGAGTCCAAAGACTAGAAAACTCAAAAGGGAACTTTAGCAACAAAGGGAGCAGATGTCTTCAGTTGACCTAATTGCAGGAGAAATCAATGAAAATAGGGAGTTTTGGCTTGACAAAGTAAATTTCCATTTAAACAATCTTCTTAAGAGGGCCAAAAGAGACAAAAAATTTCAAAGACACATGGCTACTCATTGCTACACAAGGAATCATGTCTCCAAAGTCAAAATCAAGCAGCTGAAGAAAATACTCCAAGAAACCCTAATCAGGCAAAAAGAGAAGGTTAAGTTGGATTTGCTTGCTGATGCTTCCCTCGGAGCAATACAGGACAACGATAAGGAGCCAGTGTAGGAGGAAGGGCCATCAGGTGAACGAGAGACTGAATTCGTTCTCCTTCACGATGATGAGACCGATACAGAGCCAACAACTACAGAGCTCAAAGAGATCATCAAGGAGCAGCAATCAGAGATTGAGGCCTTGTCCCTTGACTTGGAGAGGGCCAAGTGGAACATGAAGTACCTGGAGTAGAGAAACAAGCATCTTGAAGACCAGCATGAGATCATGGAGCTACAAAACATCCGTGAAGACCAGCAAGCTGCCCAAAGAAGCCTAAATGAGAAGACACCTATTCAGGAGGAGATAGAGGCTTATTGAGAGATTTGACTCGAGAGGATCCACATCCACTTAGAGAAGATGTTTGCGAAAACAAACAAGGACAGGGACATGCTCAGGAACATGAAAAACCACTATTGGGCACAGAACAAGGTTTGCAAGCCACGAAATAGGAATTTGAAGGCAAAATTGAGCAAAGCAACAAAAGAGGCAAAAGAGGCAAAAGAGAAAGATCAGCTTCGAATATTGGCTAAAGCTTCCTTGACATGTCATAACACTCCATAGAGAACCTCAAGCCCAAATTTCAAGAAATTTGGGACAATTTTGGCTGCATGAGAATTTTTTGGCACAAACACAGGTTTTTTCTCTATACGCGCCGCGCCACCAGCGCGACACGTAGGATTGGGAGCTCCAAATGAGAAATGGTTTACATTTTTGGATTCAGCATGCAAACTCACGACTATTGGCACTCAGAGCAAGAGATTTGGGCATGATTTGAGTCTCCAAGAGGTCAAAAACACCCAAAAAATGGCCTCACTGCCCCTATTTTGACACACAGTAAGAAGTATTGGGATAATGAATATTTGGAGGGGCAAATGAGCTCCAAATTCAAAGCTTCTACTTGGGTTGAAAAGAAGACATGACAGGCTTTCCAACGAGCACACTTGGGCACATTTTGGACTCCTACAAGTGCCTCAAAACTGGCCTCAAAGTGGCGTGACGCCTACAGAAAAGGGCGCGACCCATATAGGAAAAAAGGCCCAGAATGCCTCTGTTTCGCGAAATTTCACTTCCTGAATTTTTGTAAGTGGGCCCACTCATATGCTCTTCAGTTTTTTGGCACCTAAGGTAGTTTTAAAACTATTTTCACTCCAAATGGTCAATTATCCAAGTGGCAAAGGAAGGCAAAGGGCCACCCAAGCCATTTGTCATGTTTGTGGCGCTGCACTTGTAGTTGATGTTTGGCTCTCCACCTTCATTTTGTGATGATTCGAGTAACTCCCCAACCCTTGGGCATTATATCTCTTCATGGTACATTATATATATATTGTATGCAAACTATTTGCAAAGGGTTGGTTGGCTTGTAACTTCTGGGAGACTGTGGGAAAGAAACTCTGTTTCTGCATTGTATATTTTTTATAGAGGATTAATGAAAGGCAGTGGCTTCTATATGAAGAAAATTCATGTGTTGTGAGTGTATCAAATGTGTCTCTATCAGTTCATATGTATCTTGTTAGGTTTCATAGTCATTTCAATATCAATTTCCGTGAAAATTTTCTAAGTTAGCTAAGGTAGAATTCAATTTTATTGCTCTGCCTGTGGGAAAATTTCATGTTCAGTGTTCATTCTTCTATTGGAAAGGATTCATGTTGTCCATGCCCTTTTCACCCTCTTAATCAATCTCTCCATTCCACACTATCTTAAAGTAAATTGCTAGGCTTTCCGCCTATCTTGCCTCATGAAGTAATCCATGCCTTTGTATTAAGCTCTTTGTTCATTGAGGTCCATTGGTCCCATACCATCCCAGAAACACAGTCATGCATAAAAATCACTTCTTGTATTCATATTCACTTACTAGCCTAAGACAAATAGATCACTGTAAGTCATCTCAGGCCATTTCATTTATATATTGACTGAGTGTGACTCGGAGAGAGCCCTCTCCTGTTCTGGTAGGGCTAGCTACTAGACTGAGCGTGGTTTGTGGTTACCCTGAATTTTGCCTTCTTTCAGCCTAAGGCAGATTTAGGTGCTAACAAATACTTAAAACAATAACATTAGAAGCTAACACACTCTGCCCTCCATTTTTGTTAATGTTCGAAATTTTTTAATTACAATGTACACAATTGCTTGGTTGATTCCGGTGCATCTGTAAATGTAATGCCTCTTTTTGTAGCTAGGAAAATCAGTGCAAGATAGGATAAAATAGATGCATAGATCATTCATCTAGACAAGAGTCTTTTCCACGCGATTGGTGAACTCAGAAATGTGCTCATCCACCATTCATATGATCAACGAGTTCACTAGTGTATAAATATAGTAATTGTGGACATTCCAGAAGCATACATTGCATTCCTAAGTAAAGACTAGTCCAAAAACTTTCAGGGATACTTTGCTACCGACTGGTCACATTTATGGCTTTTGTTGATCCGTTAATGAAAAAGGTATTATAGAATATGTGTGAAGTTGCTTATGTTACTTAGTGCAACGGATTGAAAATATTGCAAATAACATAAACACTTAAACAATTAGAAAACACATTCAAACACATCAACACAACCAAGTTTAATAAAGGAGTTCTCCAGACTTCCTAGCTACGTCTCGTGGTCCTTTCACTTCTAGTGCTGACCTCTCTATTATGTCTTCAAATTTTTGTTACAGGTGTGAGCTCAAAAATAGAGTCTCAAACATGAAAATGGATCTCACCACTGTGTTCAGCTCAAGTTTTTGAGTCAAAACGAGTATGCACTCGACCGTACTTGATCACCATGACCTCCAGACCCCCTGGCATGGTTCAAAACTACACTCTGTCAACTTTTTTTTGGTGATATGGTATTAATATACCATGTTTACTTACAAATTGCAATAAACACAGGATAACACGTTTACACTAAAAACAAAGGATAAACCAAAGGACTGGCAAGCGTGGAGTTGACCCCGACTGTCCAGCCTTTTACCAACGCAAATCCCAATACCATATGATCTGACGTCTATCATATCCTGCTCATCAACTAATCTGGATGATTCTTCACCATCGATTTGTCCTGCTTGATCCAACGGCTGTTGCAAAATCTCGCACTCTAACTAGCATGTCTGTTAATTCTTCGAAGGCATGCGAGAAAGGCTATTTTGGTGTGTTACGTGTCGACCACTGAGTGGAATTGCATAGATTTCTAAAAAACCATTTCCAACCTTTGAGGCGCGCGAGAAACCGTTTAACACTTCCCTGCCGGAACTCAAAGAAGTTTAACTTCTTTTGAATATCCTCAACGTGTTCGTTTTCAAAGATAACCTGCTTGCTGTCTCGATGTGATATGCACCAATCCCGTTTGATCAAATGATCCAATGACTGTGTTGTGAACCAATCACACATACGTCATTCCTTATCTGCTGACATCATCTAAAACCTGTTACTCATTCCCAGGTTGCCACGTGTCCTGTTGATGTAGGCATTGACTTTTTGACATAAATATTTAATTAGTTCTAATTTCTTCATCCAAATTCGGATTTACATGTTGTTTGTACCATTGGTTTCATATTAACGAGCACTTTGACTTGAACCTACTTTCACCTGCATTTGAAGACTTTTGATATGGAGGTAAAAATGAATCCATTTTGGATCACTCCTCCCTACTAGAAGCTTTTGGTCCACCAAACGTTGGTTTTAGCTATCGAGTAAGTGAGGATAAAGTTCCTTCACTTTTCCAATCTCTATCCATCATGCTTTACTTGGATTTGTACCTTTGATTCCCACTCGAAGATACTCAACATTTCCCCATTGCGAATTTCTTATCCTCCTCTCTAGAACTATGTCCTCCTGTAAGTCATTGATCTAGGTGGCTCTAGAGACACACACAAGATAAAGAGGGTTGATGGAAGCTTGAAAATCAAAGTGATCAGAATGATTTCGAACTAGGGCCAAAGTGAAGATCTCGTCATCCTGATCGCAGTGATGTGAATAGTTTGTCAAACCGAGTCCGTATGCGAAAGTTAGAAGCAGTCAATCTTCAGTTGACTTTTTGTTGGCCAGGGGTTAAGGAGGCCACAATTTGGACAGAACCTGGCCACCAGATTCTGACCAACTTGGGCCAGATTCCGGGTGAATTTGTGGCACGATTAATTTGTCTCCTTCAGCCTAAAATCTGAATAATTTTTAAAAGGCCTATTTTTTTTAAATAAAAAATAAAAAATATATATATGTGGTGGCAGGCCACCACCCCCCCACCCCTCATATCACATAACAAAATTAAATTAAATATGGCTCGACGGCCATCACCCCACTGAGCCCTCCAACCAACTCCCATTAAAAACCCATGTAATATGTATGGGCAGTGGGCGATCCACCTCTGATGGACCCGGACCACGCCCCACCACACTCAACGTTACATATTAAGGGAAGCCGGTGGGAGTTGAACCCACGTCTGGCAGGAGGGCTAGCCCTGTCCATGCGGCGACCTCATATAACACGCAACCACCATGTAACATTCAACAACCAAACTTAATGCCACCACCAAAAATCAAATAATGCGCCATGTAAAAAGGTTCTGACACCAAACTTGATTATGGTTGCCACATTTGAAAGGGCCACCCACCCAATTTGGAATGTATGTTAAAATATAGGAGGGGCGGGATTTGACCCCCTGACCCCTCCTCAACGATTGTGTATTTTTTCTGCCACACCAACAACCTCTTCATTGATATCTTTGCTCGAGAAGGATATTTAAAAGGGAATTCTTCCTCATTTGTGAGGAGGTCGGACTTGAAAGAAAACAGAGGGAGCGTATCGATGGAGAAGCAGAAGGGTGGCACATAAATCAAAGCATGATTTTTTTTAATTAATTTTAATGCAGAGTGGAACCATGATCCTTGAAATTTTTCCGAGGAGGTAATTTTTCTCCATGTCGGAATATAGTCAAGTTTATAGTCGTTTTTCACGGTTTTCCACAGGGATCGCAATGGCAAGGTCAAATTCGCCTTGTGAGTTGTAGATTGCCAATCCACCCATGGAGCAAAATCTTTGAGGAATCTAAAAAATTCTTTGAGCCCCTAGATTCTCAATTTCTCATAATTCAAAAATTGGAAAGTCGATTTGCACTATTCGATGTCACAAATATGATGCCGTGTTCAGCTTTTTCATTTGTTCATTCTATTTTCCAGCCACTTTTCTATGTGGAATGCAGATCTCAACATTCATGTGTGAGTAGCCATTTTCATGCGATTTGATGTCGTGAGCTTCAGCAGTGTGACATCTGTTTCTTCAGATGGCCCTTGATTGTGAGGTATATGCAGTGCGTTCATGTACATCTTTTGTTATGCATTGTGTTGTATAGATCCCTATTTGTTGTTGATGAGTGATCTTGTTTATTACTTGTTTTGATGATTCCTGCTTGATGTGATGCAAAATATTCTATGTGATGTACTTGTTTTCATGATTCCTCATGTGTTTTGAGATCCCTTTGTTGTATGTTGATGGGATACTCATGTTGTTATCATGCATAGTTGCATTGAGATCCCTTTTATGCCATGTTGGCGGGATTCTCATCATGCATGAGTTTGTGTCATACTGATAGGAGTCTTTTGACTAAGATTTCTTGTAGTGGAACATCTCTTGGAGCCACTCCTGCATGAGGGAATTTTTCTTATATGATAGTGACATCACCTCTTATGTACATCATCACTATTGATAGCACTTAATGCAGCAGCCTACACCATCTTGACACCAGGGCCTAGAGACGTAGTCCCTCCTGGACGAACTCTGTTATCAACGTCTTATTTTTTCATGTACTAATGCTTGTCATGTTCCTCTTCTTTACAGCATGCACATGTATTCATTATTTTCTTTTAAAAATTCAAGTTAACACATCACTAAAGTAAAAGGTCTTGGAAGGGTCCTTTGTCACACCCAGACCTGGATCAAGTGGTATCAAAGCATTCTTTGCATTGATGTGAATTGCAGTGTGAACAATGGAACGTGCAACGATAGAGGCTAAAAAAGCGATGTATGAGACCATGCTAAAAATTTCCAAAAGAGTGGAAATAATGTATGAAACTCTACATAAATAGACAAAGGAAAAGGAGTGATTGCAACTTCAGTTGCAAGCCATGAAAGAGGCCCTGGAAGAACTGAAGCACAACAACCAAAGTCTTCAAACTGAGAACGTTGAATTGAAGATGCGTCTACAAGAAGAGAAAGAGGAGAAACAAAGTTTGCTACGACAGCTGCAAGCTAAGGACGAGGCCTTGGAAAAGCTACAGCGTGACCCATGTGAGGTAAAATGTAATTTTCTGAATTCATGTATGTGTCCTGATGATGATTTCGATGTTTTTGAAAATCATACCATAGGAATTGGTTCCAAACTGTTGAAGAAAATGGGGTATGAAGGAAAAGGCTTGGGCATTAATGGCCAAGGCATTGTCAACCCCATCAAAGTAGAAGAATTACCCTATCAGGCAGGACTTGGGTATGTCAGAAAGGAAGCTGGGGAATGCACCGAGACCGCTAGTGAACCACCAACAACAGATGATGAGAAGCCATCATCAGTTTTTTCCAAATCAATAGAGGAGGTAAAAGATGTTGATTTCCCTTCAATTTCATAGTCACGTAGTATGATTTTTGTTGGAGATTTGGAGATCCCAATTACAGGGACAAACATGAGGCTCCTTACAAGGACGAGGCATGAGGAGGAAGAAAAACTTGGTGTTAATAACCAAGGCATAACTCAACCATTGGAGGTTGTGCAGAGACCTCAATTTGTAGGCTCGAGATACACCAAAGGAGAATGCTCGAAGGTGTTAGATTCTTCCGAGACATTGTCGAAATCATCGAGGAAAGAGAATGATGGGAACACATCCCCATCATCCCACGGCAATGCTCATTGCAGGGAGAGAGCTGAGGCAAGCTTTCATCACCATACTTACACCATAGATAGCAACGAAAGGTATAACCACTTTTGACATGTGAATGTTCATTTCGATTATGATAATGTTTTTAATGATGAACGAAGAACATGGCATCAAAAAACATGCACCTTTTGTGGATTACATAACCATACATTTTATAAGTGTTGGAAAAGAATGGCAGCACTCAAAAGGATGAGGCATGAAAGACCCTCTCAACGGCAGGTAAAGAAACATGTTAAGCAAATCTAGAGGAAGAAAACCTATTGCAGTCATTGCAATAGAAGTGGCCATCAAAGAGCCATTTGTTGGAGGCTCCATTAAGAGTAGCACCTTAAAGACAAAGTGTCAGTGCATAAACCAGGTGAAATGATTGTTCGACAAGCAAAATCGCCACAAGTAGGCAACCCATTCACCTTGATAAGTGAAAAATGGTTTCTAGATATGTTAGCATTTCATGGTCATGCTTTTGTAAATCATTTGTTGCATTTTAAAATGTAAAAGTGATGATGTGTTTTCCATCACTTTTTCAACAACAATGATGTCTAGTCTTATTTTGAGTTGCATTTTACACTCTGAAAGTGATGTTGTGTTTCCATCACTTGTCACAGCAAATAGTGTTTGGCTTTATTGTTGTAATCATGTGTTGTAGTGATGATGTGTTTACCACCACTTACTGAAGCAACAATTATATGTTGGCCTTGTTTTTGTAGCTGGGGTATTTTGTCCATCTTGATGTAAACTTGACCACTGAGTATGTGCTATAAACTTGTGGCAAGTATGGGATGCGTGGGTCATTTGTTGGTCATGGAAGTCAAGCATGTAATTTGCAAAACAATGTACTACAGGTTGCAGAAGTAGCAAGTGTCAGCTCGTCGCTTAAGGCTCCGAAGAACAAAGGTGAAGGAGATGGAAGCGAGACCTTTCAGCATGCTTGTGATGCAGACAAGGTATAGAGAAGCTGCAGATTATTTTTCATGCTTTTGGAGGACCAAAATCTTCTCAGTGGGGAGGATTGATCCAGGTGGCTCCAAAGACACACACAGGACAAAGAGGGCTGATGGAAGCTCGAAAATCAAAGTGATCAGAATGATTTTGAGCTAGGACCAGAGCAAAGATCTCATCGTCCTCATCGTAGCGATGTGAATCATTTATCAAATCGAGTCCATATGCGAAAGTTAGAAGCAGTCAAAGTTTAGTTGACTTTTTGTTGACTGGGCAGGCTTAAGGAGGCCACAATTTGGATAGAATGTGGCCACCAGATTCCGACCAACCTGGGCCAGATTCCAGGTGAATTTGTGGGCCGGTTAATTTGTCTCCTTTAGCCTCAAATACTAATAATTTTAAAAAGGCATATATTTTTTAAATAAAAATAAATATATATATATATGTGTGTGTGTGTGTGTGTGTGTGTGTGTGTGGCGAGCCACCACCCCCACCACCCTCATATCACATAACAAAATTAAATTAAATATGGCTCGGCGGCCATCACCCCACTGATCCCTCCAACAAACTCCCATTAAAAACCCATGTAATACGTATGGGCAATGGGTGGGCCACCTCCGATGGACCTGACCCACGCCCCACCACACTCAACGTTACATATTAAGGGAGGCCGGTGGGAGTTGAACCCATGGCCAACGGGAGGGCCTACCCCACCCATGCGACAGCCTCATATAACACACAACCACCATGTAACATTCAACAAACAAACTTAATTCTGCCACCAAAAATCAAATAACGCGCCATGTAAAATGGTTTCGACATAAACTTGATTACGATTGCCACATTTCAAGGGGCCACCCACCCAATTTGGAATGTATGTTAAATATAAGAGGGGAGGGATTTGACCCCCGAACCCTCCTCAACCAATTGTGTATTTTTGTTTCCACACCAATGACCTCTTTATTGATATCTCCGCCCGAGAAGGATATTTAAAAGGGAAATCTTCCTCATTTGTGAGGAGGTCAGACTTGAAAGAAAATGGAGGGAGCGTACAGATGGAGAGGTGGAAGGGTGGCACAAAAATCTAAGCTTGATTTTTAAAATTAATTTTAATGTAGGGTGGAACCATGACTATTGTAGAAACAGGAAGCGGAACCATGATCCTTGAAATTTTTCCGAGGAGGTAATTTTTCTCCATATCGGAATATAGTCAAGTTTATAGTCATTTTTCATGGTTTTCCATAGGGATCACAATGGCGAGGTCAGATTCACCTTGTGAGTTGCAGATTTCCAGTCCACCCATGGAGCAGAATCTTTGAGGAATCTAGGGGAAATCTAAAAGATTCCTTGAGCCCCCAGATTCTCAATTTCTCAGAATTCAAAAATTAGATAGTTGATTTTGCACTATTCGACGTCACAAATCTGATGGTGAGTTCAGATTTTTCATTTGATCATTCTATTTTTCAGCCACTTTTCTAAGTGGAATGCAGGTGTCATCATTCATGTGTGAGCAGCCATTTTCATGCAATTCGATGTCGTGAGCTTCAGCAGTTTGACATCCGTTTCTTCAGATGGCCCATGGTTGTGAGGTATATGCAGTGTGTTCATGTACTTCTTTTGCTATGCATTGTGATGTATAGATCTTTGTTTGATGTTGATGAGGGATCTTGTTTATTACTTGTTTTCATGATTCCTACTTGATGTGATTCAGAATTGTCTATGTGATGTACTTGTTGTCATGATTCGTCATGTGTTTTGAGATCCCTTTGTTGTAGTGGGACATCTCTTGGAGCCACTCCTGCGTGAGGGAATTTTCCTTGTATGATAACGACATCACCTCTTATGTACATCATCACTATTGACAGCACTTAATGCAGCAACCTACACCATCTTGACATTGGGGCCCAAAGACGTAGTCCCTCCTAGACGAACTGCGTTATCAATGTCTTATGCTTTCATGTATCGATGCTTGTCATGTTCCTCTTCTTTACAACATGCACATATATTCATTATTTTCTTTTAAAAATTCAATTTAACACATCACAAAAGTAAAAGGTCTTGGAAGGGTCCTTCGTCACACCCGGACCTAGATCGCTCATTGAGATACTCGGGCAATAGATCTTCAATGGAAGGTAGCTGACCATGCTCTTCGGGATCTTCAGTCAATAAAGGTTCATATAATTGTAAGTTTTCAACATTTACGATAGAATAGTTTTTCATGTAGGCTGGTAGATCTAGGCAGAAAGCATTTTCACCAAATTTATCAAGTATTTTGAATGGACCATATCTAATTGGTTTCAACTTTTTACCTTCCCCTTGCAGTATTTCTTTCCTTATATACAACCAAACTTGATCACCAACTTGAAAACTATGCTCAACTCGATGCTTGTCATGTCATGCCTTATACTTTTCTTGGCTCTTTTCTAGCTATTCTTGTACTGCCTAGTGAATTTCCTAGATTTATTCAATGAACTTGGTTGATTTGTCCACATCACTGTGTCCATCAACTGCTATGTCTTTAGCAAAGACAAAATCCAAGGGAGACTTTGGTATAAAACCAAAACAAGTCTCAAAAGGAGATATCTAAGTAGAAGAGTGTTTTGCATGGTTGTAAGCATGTTGCACATAACAAAAATGCTCATCCCAAAGTTTGGGATGCTTGCTACAATATCCTTGAAGCAACTATATCACTATCCTTTTGACCACTTCTTTCTGACCATTTGTTTGTGGATGAAATGTTGTGCTCTCCTTTAACCTTGTTTCCATTAACCCCCATAGACTTGACCAAAATTTCCCAACAAATCGAGAATCTCGATCAGATACAATAGAAGTGGGTAACCCAAAATGAACCCATACATTTTGAAAGAAAAACTTTACAGTTTGTTCAGCTGTGACCTGTTTATTACATGGTGTCAAAATACACATCTTACTGAACCTATCCACAACTACATACAAATAATCATGACCCTTTCTATACTTTGGCAATCCCCCAACAAAATCCATGGAAACACTTTCCCAAGGATGAGAAGGAATTGGAAGTGGAGTATACAAGCCTAATTTTCTATTACTTGGCTTGCTTGTAGCACACATAGTACATCCCTTAATATATCTAGAAATTGTCTCATTCATTCATGGCCAATAGGAGAATCTTTGCAATTATGCAAATGCTTTACTTACACCAAAATGACCTGCTATGAGAGAAGTATGTGCTTCTCGAATTATATTAACTCTTTCAGTTTGTGGAATGCATAACTTTCCCAAATGGTATAAGAGTTTGTCCTTTTATATAATAGTACAATTCTTCTACTTGCTTGCCATGACTCAAAGTTGCATATACATCCCTAAAATCTGTGTCTTGAGCATATTGTTCAATGTAAGTTTCATGAATTACTGAATTATGCTTAAGTATTGTGGATGCATTTATAATTGGTCTTGATAACATGTCTGCAACCTTATTATGTATGCCCTTCTTATATCTGATAACAAGATGAAATTATTGTAGAAAACCCATCCACCTGGAATGTCTTGATTGTTGCAGTTTAGTTTGTGAGTGTAAATATTGAAGTGATTGATGATCTGTATGTATGATTGTTTCTTTACCCATTATGTAATGTTTCCACTTTTTAACACTCTGAACTAATGCATACAATTCTTTATCATATGTAGGATAGTTAACTACTGCTGATGTAAATGTCTCAGAATGAAAGCATATAGGCTTTCTGTGCTGCATCAACACTGCCCCTGTGGCATATTAAATTGCATTTGTCTCGATCTCAAATAGATGCTGAAGATCTGGCAGTGCTAGTACTGGCATTGTACTGATCCTTTCTTTCAATGTGTTGAAGGCTTTCTGTTGTTTGTCTCCCCACTAAAACACCTGTTTCATACTTGTCAAAGCATGTAAAGGAGCTACAATCAAAGAAAAGTTACCAATAAACTTTCTCCAATATTACGCTGCCCCTAAGAAACTTCTAACTTCTGTAGCAATATTGGGTTTAGGCCAATTTACAATGACTTCAACCTTAGAGGGATCTATCTTCAATTCACCACGCCCTACAATATAACCCAAAGAATTCAAGGATGTTCTGCTAAATTCACATTTTAACAGTTTTACATAGAGATTTTCTCTTTTCAATACAACTAAAATCTGCTTTACATGATTTATATGTTCATCCCATGTTCTACTAAAAACAAGAATATCATCTAAATATACTATTACAAAATCATCAATAAATGGTCTAAATACATCATTCATGACTCACATAAATGTAGCATGAGTGTTAGTTAAACCAAAAGGCATAACCATCTATTCATAGAGTCCTTTCTTCGTTTTGAAAGCAGTCTTCCATACATCTTGTTCTACAACCCTGATCTAATGGTAGCCGCTTCGCAAGTCCAATTTAGAGAAGTAAACAGCAACTTTTAACTGATCTAACAAATCATCAATACAAGGAAGAGGATAACAATTTTTTATTGCGATTTTATTTAATGCTCTAAAATCAATGTACATTCTCCACGAACCATATTTCTTTCGCACTAACACGATAGGTGATCGAGCAATTCTTGTACCTACTTCTTTATTTTTACATTCTCTAGAGATGATAACCTGTACATTCCAATGTTAGGTAGTGGAGCATCTTGCTGCAAATAAACCTCATGTTCTATCCCTCACTTGGGTGGAAGCCCTTTAGGCTCTTGAAATGGAATATCATAATAGGAAACAACTTTAACTAGATTTGCTTTATGTTTAGGATTACAGCCTTGGAATGCATCGGATTTTTCAATATCCTTTGCTTTTACAATCATAAGTAAAATTTTCTTACTTGAATTCAAAATTATTTTCATCTGTCCTGAATTTATGAGAGAGAAGTTATCTTTGAGTTTATGAACCCTTACAATATATTCAATTCCATCCTTAGTGAGTTCATACTTATTTTCAGTTCGATAGAATATATCATCTCTATCGTACAAGTATGGACTTCCTAATACAATTCCACATATGTCCAATGAGACTATGTCTAACTCAACCTCATCTACAAACTTTGACCCAATAGAACAACAAAGTTTACATTGTTTCGTAACTTGTAGCTTAGTTTTATCACACACCCAACCTAATGGATATGGATTTTTTATGAGGTTTTGTTTCTAGACCCAACTTCTTTACAATTGCTTCAGAAATCAAATTAACTTGTTACCCACTATCAAATAAAGTATCAATTTTAGTATGCTTGGAAATGAATCGAATATGAAATAGCTCATTCCTTTTCCTCTCATCATTATCATTATCAACATAATACAAAGTACTTGTAGATGCTTTAGAATCTTTACCTTTTATACCTATAGCTATAACCGTTGCCTCATCACTTGAGTCTGATCCCAGGTCCTTTTGAACAACATCAACATTCTTTTGCTCTTTACTCCCGAACTTCTTAATATTTAATTCTAGATGCAAAGACCAATAATGTCCCTCATCATGTCCTTCCTTCTTACAATGAGTGCATGAAGGTTTATCCTTCTTCACAATGTTTTTTTTCCTCTCCTTCCATCTCAGTTTATTCTTGCCTTTATTCTTGATTTCAATGGGTTTGGATGCTTTCCCAACGTTTGGGGTTACATTTTTACCTCTAGCCTCTAAATGAGTTGCTTGAACTAAAACATCATCTCAATTAGTTGGATTAAACATAAGTTAGTATGCCTCAAATAACTATGAAGACCACCTATGTATTTTAACAATGTCTCTGGTGAGTCCAATGATATGCCTAATGTTAAAGCTCTCTTACGAAATTCCTGAGTATAACTCTGAACACTTTGACCTTTTAGTTGATGTAGTGCTTTCCAACTCATCATTACTTGTTTCATATAAGCCAAAGGATAAAATTTCCTTTTAATGGCAGAAACGAATTCATTCCAAGTTGAAATGAATTTACCAAGTTTTTGGAGATTTGATTGTGTCTTGCCTTCCCACCATACAAGTGTGGTTCCTCCAAGTCGAAGGCTAGCAAGCTGGACCTTCTTCCTTTTTGAATAAGCATTCTGCACCCTACAATATACATCAATTTGTCTTATCCAATTATCAAGCTTTTCAGCGTTAAGTTCTCCATCATAAATTGGCAAATAAAATTTTACATCTAATTTGATCAAAGAGGCTTTCTTTTTGTTCTTCTTAGAAAAACTAGTTTTATGAGAAGAAGACGATTATGACAATGATGATGATGATGGAGGAGATGGTGGAGGATGCTTTTCTCCTTTTCCTTTATCTTCTTTATCTAGAGGAACAAAAAGAAAAGGTTCCTCTACTCCTTTGTCTAGTTTAGGTGATGAAGTGCCTTCACCTTTTCCCTTTTTAAACTCATTTTACATCTCTTCCACCATTGCACGTATTATCATGAAACTATCCAAGAATTGGGATTCTAACCCAAGTGGAGTTTCATCTACCATCCTTCTTTGTGAAAATACCCTTCCAATCTCTGGATTCGCCTCAACAAGCTCACATTCTCCTCGTCCGAGCCTCAAACTAGTAAGCATTCAAATCTCCACACAAACTTGTCAACCTTAAAAACCTTGAGCTTTGATACCACTTGATCCATTAATGAAAAAGGTATTATAAACTATGTTGTAGGTTTTAACCCCGTACAAAAATTACCTGCATACGAATTCTAAATCACAGGAAAAATAAAAATGAGAGAGCATAACACATAAAACACATATACACAGAGATTT